>MASP02000223.1:0-140397 GCA_001693025.2 Colletotrichum lindemuthianum | reverse complement strand
CGTCGGAGATCGGAGGGGTGTAGGGCTCTGTTCGAGACTTGAGGCCACGGGGCCGTGAGGGCTATGCGGCCATGCGGCCATGCGGCCATGGGGCCATACGGCCATGCCACGGCCATACGGCCATGCTGCGGCCATGAGGAGGTTGTTGCCTCGAGAGGTTGGCAACGTTATATACCCTCTGGCAGTCTCCAAGATTATTGCTTTTGGAGGTTGTAGGAGAGGGCTCTTGTCGGATGGCCCTCTTGGAGCCGCGAGGGCTGTAGGAGAAAGCTGTTATCATATAGCCCTCTTAGAGCCGCAAGGGCTGTGGGAGAGGGCTATTGTCTAAGCCACACGTGTGGGGGGTGTCGAAAGGTTTCGAGAGGCTATAAGGCCACACAGCTATGGGGCCGTTAGTTACATATATAGCTCAAGTAGCCATATAGCTCTCAGTAGTATTCGAGAGTCTATAACGCCACAAGGCTATAGAACCGCCAGCTGCCTATACCACTATAAGGCTACATAAACCTCTCAAAAGAAGGGGATAATACTGAAGCTGCAAAATCCAGTACCTGCGTGGGGAAGATCGTAAGGCTTAGGGTTATTATATTTACTGAATACACTTCCGTAAGTAATAAAAGTAATAGCAGTCGTTAGCTTCTCAGCAGTTATTATTAGGAAGTTACCTTATTTCAAACCAAAATTAATTACAGTCGTTAGCATCATAATAGTAACGATCTGTAAGGGGTTAGCATACGGTTCAGAAGGCTCCTGGCGAGGTCCTAGGGCGGGGAGGGTCTGAGGCGTCCAAGCGATAAACAACTGCCACAATCCTTTTACCTTACGTAGACCTCAGGCACAGGGTTTCGCGATCGCTTCTTCTGACAATATAGACCTTGCTGATCTGCGGTATAGTGTTGACGGTTAGGTCAACACTGATCAGTGTTAGTTTACCCGTCAGGGGTAAATAACGCACGCCGCACATGGTCTTCATAGTGCGGATGCAAACTGTTCTGGTAATCGTTATTATTATTCCTAGGTTACGTGGCCGGAGCGGAGGCCACATACGTAGAAGGGCTTATATGGCCGTATAGCCACGTGGCCAGTGTGGCCACGTAGCCTGTACAGCCATACGGGCCGACTATTTACCCGATATGGCCATGGCATGGTGGGCCACGAGGTGGCCAAGCGGCCATGACGGTTGAACCGGATGGTTGAACCGACATATATAGATAGTAAGAGTTTATAGAGCTATTTCCTAGGTTACTATAGTGTAAGCCTAGGAATTAACTATTAAGACCCTATAATATAATAATATATAGTTAAAGAAGATATCCACCTATATAACACTAAAGGTATCTTATAGATAGAAGAGTATTTAGACTCACAGAAGCTAGACATTCTTCTTTATACAGATCTATAAGGAAGCTCTACTATCTATTAGTCTACTAAGATAGTTAATTTATAGTATTTAAAAGGTAGCTATAATATTAATAGTAGTCCTTTTAAGTATAATTAAAAAGAAGTAAGTAACCTAATAATTAACCTATAGGATACAGATATTACTATATTCCTTATTAGTAATAGTAATATACACTAAGTAAACCTTATAGTTAACTAGATTAATAGTAGAGTTTATTATTCTGATTCTATATAGGAAGATTCTAGTAATAATTATTTTATTAAAGTGGTGAACCAGCTGTTATAATTCTACCTTAGTATTAATATATTACTAGATATAATTAAACTGCTGTAGGTAAACACTTAAGTTATGCTTACAGACCCTCAGTATAATCTATTTACCTATAACTTTTAAGTAGTAGAATAGTCTAAAGCTTTTATTTAAGATAGGATCCTTAATATTATTAATTTTCTATAGTATTTATCTGATAAGTAGTATTAGTAACTAGATAAAGTTCCCTTAGTCTCACGCTAAAAGTTAATTATCAGTAAATATTTTAAACTTTATACTTATATCTATAGGAATCCTTCCTTATAACTAATGATATGGACTTAGAATAACTACTAACTTTTCAGATACTTATTACCAGTTTTTAATATTAATCTATTATAGCTATCAGGAGGGTATTCGCAGGCTTAAATACTAACTTAGCCCAGTATACCACAAAAGTTAACTACATTAGAATATAAAGGGATGACGCTAGGATTGTAATAAACAGCCTGAAGTAGATTCTAATAACCTAATCTTACTTCTTTAGTAGTAGTTCAGTAAAACTCAAGAGTCAAACCTCCTTCGCGTGATCCTCCTGAACCTACGCCTCTAATATCTATTTACTATACTCTCCTAATACTAATACCTTATCTACTAGGGTAAATCCTACTGTAAGCTGATTACCCCAGGCTGCAAAATTTTATATAACCTTCTAACTATATAAAAAAATAGTTTATATACTAGCGAATTAATTACTAGGTCTGGATTAAATAGAATACTCCTACTAGCTCTACTATCTATATATTTTCGCAACTGCCGTAATAGGGAGGATAGCTGCAGTTAGTCTAAAAGCTACTCTAGGATAACTATCAGTATATATATAATAAGTAAATAAGGCTAGTTAGTAGAGATAAGGTAATAAAAGAGGATATATTAGAATAGTTGGGATAGAGGTAATTAAGATGCTATAAATAGTTTTATTAGACTTATGACGCAGGATTTACTATAAGTCTAAAGGGAGGATTATAATAAACCTAAGCTTCAGCTATAAGCCTCAGTTATTATATAAGTAGTATGTATGTACAGGCTGTAAGTTTATATCTGTAACGCCAGACTTAGGAATAGTGGTGGGAGATACAGAATTCACACACTATACTATTCTATACGATCTGGAGTACTACTTTTGCGATTGAGGCGCTATTTGCACCGTAGATCTGCGAATATAGCACTCTTGATTTAATATATTTTTCTAGATTTTTTTCCCTATTTTCTATTGCCGAAGGATTAAGCTTAGGGGAGGTTGTTTTGTTTTGTTTGTTTAGTTATTCCAGCCTAAGCGGCTAGCGCCTATTTTACTACCTAAAGGGATACCTCTTAAGTAGTAATAGGGAATTCTATATAGTAAATCTCATATATATAATAGAGAAGTATATAGTAACACTTAACTTTACTAATATTATTATACACCTTAATAAATATAATATAAACTATTAATCTTATAATCTTCACCTCTAATTTAAAATCTTCAGATTGGAAAGTTATACTTATATTAGTAGTAATATAATCAGGAGGATCTTAGTATATATTAATCTAACACACCTTAAAAACCTCCTATATTACCTTCACTAATAAGTTAGGTAGAAATCAAGTAGTATTAAACACTATAGCAGTATTAACAATATAAAACACATTATAGTTATCAATATAGATAATATCAATAATAATCTCAAAATTAAAGTTAATATCACCTTAAATAGCAAAACAAAATCGCAAAAAAACCATACTACACATTTAGCAGTAGTAGTAATACCTCTTAAGAGCCTCAAAAGTATACTATTTAACTAAATATCCTACCTTAGTGAGAATATTATAAAGGTATACTACAGCTAAGTATCTAAAGTAGCAGTAGAGTCTCTATATCTCTATCTCTATAAAATACATAGAGGTAATTATTCTCTCCTTATTAAGAAGTATCCACAGATACCCCCATTTTCAAATAATAAATATAATCTTTTTACTCTAGCAGAACTTATTACAGATATTATTAAATATAATACTAAGGTAATCTATATCTATAAAGTAGAATAGAAAGAATATATTATATAGAACTATATAAAATATAATAACGCCAAGCAGTATAAATATATTAACTATTCCAAATATTATAATAAAAGCAGCTCCTCTAAAGTATATTATAACTAATTCACCTTACAGAGATATAAAAATAATAGAGAGAATAACTAACCACTTCAATGCAGTAAACTAGAAGTATCCTACAGTCAAGAAGCCAGCAGCATCTAAATTAGGAAGAATATCTTAAAATACTATACTTAAGTAGCAGCCCTCAAGCGTGAAAGTATATACAGAAGCAGTAGCATTATCTATAAATTTACCACTAATAGTGATACTCTTAGTAAGAATATAGACTACTACCTAATCTTAGAGGATTCTAGTAATTTTACCTCTATCTAAAGTAATAAGCCTCTCACTATAAAATAATATAAAAAACGCCCCTAGAGCAGATCCCACAAAATAATCCTCCTTAAGATCAATACCCATTTAATACTACACTATAGTATCTTTATCAGTATCCTCTAGTAGAGCCTCAAGGTCATTATTATTAAGACTATTATCACTTTTATAACTTACGAAGAAGGCTCAGTATACTGCCGCAGAATATACCTTAGAGTTAGTAATTAACTTATACCTATTATATAAAACACAACTCTCCTTAAGAATATATCTCATAGACCAACAACCAGATTTACCACACATATAGCACTTCTAATTAACACAGCTGCATATAAGTATCAGAAGTAGGTAATAACCACCTAAAGTATATAATTACATACACATAGAGGTATAACTATAGTCTCAAGAGTTACCTTAAGGTAAATTATATATACAGTCAATCCAAAATTAGTCTCCAGCCACCCTCTAGTAGTTATCTCCATCATCTTACACATATTACACCTTTTAGATTAATAAAATATTACTTATAATAGATTATAACTAGTTATAGAGACTCTATAATATTACTATAAAGCTAAAAAAAACTAACTAGCATTCTAGTATACTATAATATATACTTATAAGCTAGAGGCAGAAAGTATTATCTATCTAGATATTAATAGGGAAGGCTTTTTAAATACATATAAGCTTCAAGATCAGAAGCTTAAAAGCCTCCTTTTTACTCTTATCAGAATTCTCAGTAAGAATACTTTAAAAAATAATATTTTACCAGTCGGAGAGGTAAAGCTATTAATTCTCATTATTCTCAAAATAATCCTTAACCTTTTAGACTATCTAGTTAAACGTAAAATTAACATCCAAATTACTTAAGTAGTCAAAGTAAAACTTAAGGGCATCATCCTTAAATATAATCAAAAAAAACCCTAGCTATATATACTATAGAATACCAAACTTAAAGTAGCAATCACAGAAAATATAGATCTTCAACTCAAGAATATTATAGAGACCTCCACTATACTTTATACTCTTATTATACAACTTTATAAAGTCTGTAGTATACTTAGCAGATATATTATCAAAAAGAGTAGCAGTAGCAACACACAATAAACATTCATAATATATAAACTAATCTCAGCTATAATCTTAATAATCCTCTTAATATTAGAGAGGCTCTAAAGCTAAGGAACAAAATACTAACAAGACTGAAAGTTAAAATAAAGATCTCTCACCTTAAGCCATAAGTATACAGGTTAGCCAAATAGATAGTAAATACCTTTCTTTAACTACTTATAACAAATATATTATTTACGCCAAACTTTCAACCTTAAGCTATACCTCTCATAAAGGCAATAGGAGGTACCACTCAGCCATCATAAAATCATCTAGCCACTCTAGAAACTTTTAGAGGTTCTCCCTTAACGGGGAAAAACAGCAGCAAAAATCCTCAATCTCCAGAAAGATCTATAAAATAAAATCATTTTACTAAATAACCTAATATAACACTATATAGAAATATTCACTATTTAGCTTAATTTTAACATTATAAATAATAAGGTAATCCCTAAAATAGCAGACTATATTAATATTACTAAGTCACTATATTACTTCAGGCTATTTACTAAAATCACTCTAAAATATTCAAAAAAGCTCTTAGCTATAAAGCTCCAGTTAGGTATATAAAGCTAGTTAGTATCTAAAGTATATATTAATCTCACTAGCATTATTTACTAAACTATAGTTAATCTCTTAGATCTATCTAAAATACTCTAAATCTAGATAATAAGAGATCTTTATCAGTATATAAATACCTAAAAGTAAGATTATCACTAATATAGAAATACCTTAAGTAAGTATCTAACCTGAAAAAGTTAATTTAGACATTATTATAAAAGTAAGAAGAGTGTGGAGCAAGGGAGGATTATCACCTTAGCTAGATCTACACAGAGAGGAGTAGGAAAAGAATTTTCAAGAAACTATATAAGTTTCTTAAGAAATCAAAACTAAAGATACTATAAATCTCCAGTACTAAAAATCTAGTAATAACTTAAAGAGGTTTATTATACTTACTAAACACGGTCTAGTTAGTAATAATAAGAATATAAATTTAAACTCCTCAGTATAGCTATAGGGAGTATCTTAACTTAACTAGAGTGAGGGTATAAATTTAAACTTCTTAATAATAGTCTCCTTAAGGAATTAGCATACATTCAGAAGCTTCTAGTAAGATCCTAAAGTAGGAAGAGTCTGAAGCGTCTAAGTAATAATCTCACAATCTTTCACTTTATATAAACTTCAGACATAGAGTTTCATAATTACTTCTTCTAGTATAATAAACCTTACTAATCTGCAGTATAATAATATAACAGTTAGGTTAACTACTAATCAGTATTAGTTTAATCATCAGGGTAATCGCACGCCATACATAATCTCGTCGTATGGGTGCAAACTGGTGTTCTGGTATTCGTTGTTGTTATTATTACGTTACGTGGCGCGCGGCACCACGTAAGGCTCTAGATCTACAGCATGGCAATTGCTTACTAATTGCCACGCCGCTAGGCTACAGCTGGCGCCGGGTGCCAGGCACCCGTGGCCAGTAGGCTATGGAGGGTATGCCGCCACATACGTAGCAGCGCGTACGGTTACCGTATGCCCTACGGCATGGCGTAACCGACAAAGGGGCTTATATAGCTGTATGGCTATGTGGCTATACTGGCCACGTAGCCTGTACGGCTATATGGGCCGACTATTTACCCGACGTGGCCATGGCGTGGTCGGCCACGAGGTGGCCTAGCGGCTATGACGGTTGAACCGAATAGTTGAACCGACAAGGATATAGACTAAACTTTAAAAAAAATATTAAGATAGTTCTTCTTATTATAATAATAGTATATTTAGAAGACTCTATCTATATAGTTAGTTAGGATCTATATACTATTAATATTTTAGGAAGCTTACTTTAGATATTCTTAGTTAGGATCTTATAAATAAAGAGACTCTCACTCTTAATCTAGCTTTTCTAACTTTAAGAGCCTTTTTTTAAGATGAAATTATTATTAATAAAATATTTATCCCTCTATATTATTTAGGGGAGGCTCTTAATAGTATTATAGCTATTAAGATCTTAAGATAATACCTTAATAATAATTAATATATTCCTAATTTAGAAAATAATAAATTAAGATAGAAGGAAGCTAAATATAGTCTGAAATATTATTAAATTTAATTAATAGTATAGAGGAAGATTAATTAGTAATAGTAATATAAATATAATATATAGTAAATATAAGTTATTAGTTATTATAAGTAGAGTATATATTAAGCTACAGCTGTGTGATTTTTTTTATATTAAGTATACTCTCAATCTGAATCTCCCTCAGACTAACCTTTATACCCCCTAAAAGTAGTAAGCTTAGCAACAAAAACCGCTCTTATAGTATAACTAGTAACAGAGTTCAGTCTGTATTTATAATACTGAATACTGCAGGTTCGAATCCTATTAAGAGTATATAGTAGCTATATCGTCTTTTTTTACTAACTTCTTATTAGTCTAGAGGCTAGACTATAGTTATTCTATATCTCCACTAATATTAAATTAATCAGGTACGATATAGGGTGTAAGATTGACTGTTTGAAATAGAAAATTGGCTATATCTGATTGGTTGATTGATAAAAGTGGGTCAGATATCTGATCGGCTAAGTGCGCTGCTCGTCTTCATCTGCAGATTGGGACATTAGCACAGTATGAGGGCCTGGCGGCGGGAAAGGATGACTTACAAGGCGTTGGAGGAGCTTGCTCCTGGGGAAAGATGATCCTATAGATCTCATTCCACTTGTCAATACCTTCCACACCTCTCATCCGTTTTCTGATCATTTGACACTGTGTCTCATCGATCTTGTCAATCTCTTCTGGGTGGCTTCCCGTCACGCAAGGTGGGTTACTGTGAAGGTGTCGGCGGACGTCTGCCTGTTCATGGTATAGTTGTAGACAGCGAGGGCATCGATATTTCTCAGCCGAATGGCAGCGGCCAATGTGCTCCCTGTGTTAGGTCGTAAGTGACGTGCCAAAAACCCAATGAAAATCCAAGAGGATACTCACTTCAGTCTCGGAATCGTCCAACATCTTCCGACGCAAGAGGAGTATTTGACACTGTCATTTCTTGAAAAGGGGCATGCGAATTGGTCTTCGGACGGGGACTCCGGCGAAGTCTTGCTTCTGGTTGATCTTGTGTCACTATTTGCTCGTGAAGATCTCGCGTTTCGTTTCCGTTTACGGGTCGATTGCAAGGAAGAACCACTACTCTTTGTGTTGGACCAAGAACGTCTGTCCGTCTCATTTTGCCGAAATAGGTTCGAGTCTTCAGTCATCAGGCGCGTCGGGTCAAGGTTCTCGGAATAACACGTCGGTTGTGCTGTTTCAAATGTCGGTTCCTGGTATGCAAGAACCGGTGGATTGGGGAAGATACCGGTAGCTGAGACATCTCCCGGCCCGGGCTGGAAAAGGTTGAAATAATTGTGATTGTGCTGCTGCGAGCCTTGTGGGAGCGTTCGAGCTTGGGGGTTGCTGTAGCCGGTGGTGTTGTGCGGTAACTCGACAACATTGACCATCAACGGCCCGCATGAGTCAAGCTGAGCAACTGTGTGGCCGACACGGCGAGCTGATGCTGTCCGCTTCGGTTGTGGATCCGGCTTGACGTATTCTGGATCGTCGGTGCACTTCTGGTGAATGGCCTGCAGCTTATCCAGTATCTTCTCGATCGTGCCACGTTTCGAGCTGTCTGTCTGCAGCGTCTCATACTTGATCAGGTTCAGAAGGTCACGGGTATAGCGACTGGCCGTAGGTAATTCGTGAAGCTTGTCGAGCCACTGTGGGAAGTATTGTCAGCGGTTACCACGTCAGTGAACAGAGGAAACCGACCTCAACCACGCTTGACTTGACCAAAACCTTGGGTCTCTCGCCTTGAGACTGAGAGACCTCAAAGAAGGAGTCGTCAGGGCGACCATCCCTGGCTGTTGTGCCGCTGGGGATGGCCCGCTTCGCTTTGAATGATTTCACACCTTTCTTGCCTAGCGTCATCCATGTAGCTGCGACACTCATCACACACCCAAGGGACCAAATGTCTGCCTTCTGGCCGTTGAAACCGCCGACATCGTGCTCAGGGGCGCGGTAGGTGGGCGAGCATCCTTCGGGTTTGTCCTCGCCAGTCTCCGAAGGACGGCGGAAGCGAGACAATCCGAAGTCGGCGAGCTGACACTGCCCGTCGGAGATGAGTATGTTCTCAGGTTTGATGTCTCCATGATAGCCTTCTTCGAGAACGGGCGTGGAATCAATGGTGTTCGAGTTGGCTCGTTTCTTGACAACGCAGTAGTGAATGGCTTTCAGAGCCTCGGCAACGCCAACCATCTGCTTCAACGTCAGAGCATCAACATCATCCTTGGGTGGGTCGACAGTGCTCCAAAGGGCTTGAAGATCGGTTTCGGCCCATGGAAAGACGAAGTAGCACTCGCTGCCTCGCTCGAATGCTGTGAGAAGCTTCACGACGTGGTGCCCGTCACCATCGAATCGCCTAAGGGCATCTACCTCACGACGGAAAGCATCGTGATTGGCCGTGTGAAGACGTTTAATGGCGAAGCCTGACCGAGACTGATAGTAGGGTGAGTTGGTATTAAACTAACCCCTGATCGGAAGGAGACGCACCTTGGGGACGTTCAGCTTGTAATGGTCCGGGTGAAGATGGGCTTGAAGGACCAAGCCATGGCCGCCACCACGAGTGATTGGCTCATCAGGTCCGTTCCAGATGAATGGAAGAACAGTCTTGGGATGGAACGTGAGTGGCGCTTCTCCGCCCCTTAGCTGCTCGAAGGTGGGCGCGAGGACCTTCCACTGGGTATTCTCAAACGCCGCTGCTTCATGGCGGTTTAAACCACAGAGAGAGAGTTCGAAACAAAAAGATATTGATGCCTTGGACGAGTCGCTCCCAGTGGCAGCACAACCGAGCGTGCTATTGGAGCAGAAGAGGGTGCGCTCATCATTATTGACGGTGGCCGGGAGCAGGGGGAGACGCTCGTCGTATATGCGTTGCGAGATGAACTTGCCCAGGGAATCGGGTCTGTCAATCAGGACTAAAATAGCAAAAATCTTCAGCAATTCGCATGAACCCTGCGAGACGAGTCCGGCGTAAAGGCGAAGGGCGCCATCCAGTGAGCCACCGGTGCCTTCGCGCAGTGCTTGTAGGACGGAGTCGGAAGTGACGAGCCGACGGAGCTCACTATCCGGAAGAAACCAGCGGTCCTCGGTATCGGCGCCCAGGGCCTCTAACTGAGCTTTTAGCGACATCCGCACCCGAGACACCCCGCCGGGAAAAGATCCGCAGTGCTGTCGCGGATTCCATTGGCCTGTATTTGAAGAACGATCATTCGTTATAGCGTTCATCGGGTTGCGCGTGTGGTATAGGAGCAGGACAATTCAAAGTCGAAGAATGTTGGTCTGGGCCGCGGGGTTGAGGTCTGAGGCTGTAAACACTCAGCCGTATCTCGGGGGCAATGCTGCTCTTTATGCTTACCTTCACCAAGGCGGACTGCTTCCTCCAGGACATAAGCCTTAGATGTTGCCCGTAGATTCCCTCTGCGGTGTCAGGTCAGCAATCTTCCCAAGCAAGGGAGGTCGCCGGCTACCTTGAACAACGTGGAGATGGAAGGCGGCCAATTGAATGGGGCTTGGACAGGTAAGGCGGCGGTGGCTCGCTATTGCGTATTTGCGCAATGTTGCTGGTTCATCCTCCCATCGTGGCTTTCCCTGCGAGACTCGTAGTTCCTGGCTTCATTGGAGGGACAAGGTACAGGCACAGCCCCCCATATTCGGTGTGATTTGTGCGCTAGTCAGCGCTGTGACGCAGTCTCGAATGATTGAAAATGGGAGTGCCGGCATACGAAGCCGGAATGGCTGGGCATGTAGAGGCGGCCCTTGCAAGACGGTTCGCCATGTCCAAGGGGGATATCGAAGCAATATCGTGTGCGAGACATGGGGTCAACGGTGGTGAAGCTCTGGAGAAGGAGCTGGAGTTGGAGCTAGAGATAAGCTTATCGGAGAGAACCTGGAGGGTCAAGGTAGGCCGGGAGGCATTACGTCATTGTGCATGGCTTAGTCATCTCTGTCTATGGTGGCAGTCGTATGGGTCGAACACCACTCCGTTAGGCAGCTACACAATAAACTGCCTTTCCTCTGCAACTTCACGACTCCAAAAGATAGTCACGAACTTGGCGGGAATACCATCATTGTCACAACCGCCAAGCCAATGAAGCTGTTGCGAGACTTCTCGAGTGTCTCTGAGATAAGCATCACACTATGGTCGGTGTATCAGTCAATCCACCCATCTCAGGCATCCGCAGTCCACTGTACCCGACTAACATTTCCATCTACGGATACAGTGTCGAAGAAACGGCAGAGTTCATTTATCCTGCCAATAACCGGACCGAAACTATCTGAAAAGCCGTTGCTAAACTCTATTCTCTTCCCTGTCGTCTCAACTCCAGCCATGGCCATGGCATTCTGCATGGAAGAGTCTATTCGGCCTTTAGAATGCCATAATACTCTCAGATATACAACTCCGACGACGGAGCCTATGCGACACAACTCCCATTGCGGATACCGACACACAGCACACAACCCGTACGCTCCATAGCGAGACACCAGCAGCACCAGCAGCACAGCTCCACTTAGCCATCCCGACAAGACGGTGAAGATTTGCCAAGAACGCCAAGAAAGAGCTCTCCCAAGTCACCTATCATGACACACCACGCGACCCCATTTCTCGCCCATCCCCCATCGCCTCTCTCTCACTACGGGGTGTGGAGGACGGAGTACAGAGTACTCTCTGTTTTACTCATTGATGTAATCCGACCCCCCCGACCCAGGATCTGAAAGTCCCCAATACCCAAAGCAAAAAAAGGCCCGGCCTGCTGCCGTCGGCTTGATTGCTGGCTTCTGCTGCGCCCTGCTCTGCTCTTCTTCCTCGTTTTCCCCCCTCTCAAGCAATTTTTCCAGTCCTCTTTTTCTACTTCTGACCGTCGACGATGAAATCAACCGCGATACTGTCGGTTCACTCGTTCTCTCCAAGAGCCTAGTCAACCCGAACTAGAAGCCATTACAAATGAACAAGGTATCCCCAGCCAAGCCTCCAGTGAGTGCTTAACGAACCCGGGCCGCACGCAACCGGAGAGTCTGCAAAAACAAACCGCCTATCCGTAAGGAGAGCGAAAGGCCAAAGAAAAATCCCCACCTCACCTCGGCGCCGCGCGCGACGAGCCTCTGCCATCTGCGCCGTCTTTGCCGTGTATCCGGATCACCACCACCCCGGTTGCGCCGCGAGAGAGAAATAAATCCCAACACAGAGGCACCCAATCGCCGCGCCGGAAGAGCTAGAGCTCGTGTCGAAATTTCTCCATTCCGGGGGTTGAGGTCTTGTCACGGCACGTCACGGCATCTGAAGCCCCCCCCTTTTTACCCTCGCTGTCTTGCTGTCTTGGCCCGGTGGGAGTGAAGTGGGCTTCACCGCACACCGCGCATCCAGGACAGTCACGGCACGCAAACCATTCAGAGAAAGGGCCCTAAGATGAGAGCATCCCCTCTCATGGGGTCCCTACTCGCAGGACCCGCGCTCGCCACGGTCCCCATCCTCACCGAGGCGTCCTTGGCCGGGTGCGCCGACGTATCCTGCCCGGCCGCCGGCGGAACGTCGTCATCCAGCAACGACCTCGTCGGCGAGTCCAACTGCACCCTCGGCGGCGCCGTCCTCCGCCGCGTCGGCATCGCTCCGGAGGTCCTCGACGTGCCCATTGACGACAACAACATCACCGACATACGCAAACTCTCCCTCACCGTCGCCACCCAGGCCGTCTCCGCTTCATCCTCTTCGCAGCAGAACTTCATGAAGAAGCAGGTTTACACGCAATCATACTACATCGGCGCCCCGCCCGGTCTTAATCTCTCCAACCCCGCCTACCCAAAGGGCTGCGCCCTCATCTTCCAGCACCTGTTCCAGACCCTCCCCATCCCGCACGAGGTCGAGGACCTCGAGACGACGGATTGCTCGCCCTGGTTGCAGCAGAGCTGCATGGACGAGATCACGGGTTACGTCGACGATTTCCGCGAAGAACACGCCAAAGATGACGGGGAGGAACTCCCGCGGTGTCAGGATCTGGCAATGTACCTCGAGGAGCGCACGCGCACCGACAAGAACTTCCACTGCAACCTCATCGCGGGCGCCGTCAACATCACGGGCGCGGAGATCATTGGCCCAGACGCCCCGAGCAGGCTAGCCCGCACCAACGGCGCGAACAACGGGTGCAACCCCACGCTACCGTCGTCGTATGACTTGATGAAACTAACCGACGTCGAGCTGATTCTCGACGCCGATGGGAGCACCACGCGGCCTACCGGCGGGTTGAACGGGTACACGCCCGTCATGAGCGTGCTGTTTGACAAGTTACTTTACTCGCAGTGGATCTGCACGAAGACCATGAGCGAATTCAACAAGGAGAGCACCGGCACGAAGAGCAGCACGCCCTTGATGGCGGGTCTAGTTCTGGTCTTGGCTACTTTGCTGGCATTGATGATGCTATGAGCAGAGAGAAGCACGGCGAGAGGATGAAGAACAACCAAAGCAAAAGAGAGAGAAACGAAACATTCACTAGAGCGCGGGTCACCAAAGGCAAAACAGGACTGGCCTGGAATTATCATGACTTGATGCGATATACCCAAATGAATAACGGCGACTAAAAATATGATGCGCCTTCCTTTAAACCCCCTTCTGTCCCAGAACGCCGCGGTGTATGCGAGTCTGATAATGCTGTGTGTATAGACGGAAAATTTAAATGATGATGCCACGTTGAGACCATCCGTTTTTGCCCTTCCAGGCGTACACGATCATGCCACAGGCGACCCACACCGTAACGGCCATGGCCCAGAAGGTGGGCGCGTAGCATTGGGTACCGTAGCAGAACACGTCGCCACCCTCTCCTGCCGAAGGGGACTTGGTCGCACCGGACTGGTAGACAGCCGAGTACACCAAGCCCCAGAAAGTCGAACCAAGGGCGGGAAACATGGCGACGATGCCCCAGTTTGTCGCAAAGTTCTCAACACCCCAGATGACGGTAATGATGATGGGCGTCAGACTAAAGACGGCTCCGTATCCGGACCCAATGAGACCCGACACGATCCAGAAGCGCTCGCCGTGTTCCTGGATGAAACCTGAAGCCAGAGCGACAAGACCGAGGGACAGGACAAGGGCAAAGAAGAGAAGGAAAGCCACACGCGAAATGGCGAGTCTGCCTCGGATAAAGGGCGGGTTCGAGGTTACCTGCAGGTGCTGTGTCTGAGGACTCGGCGCCAATAGGTCCGTCAAGGTGCCGGTAGCGAGTCGTGCGATGGTGCTGGTGATACCGACGATGGACACGTGCGTCGCAGCCGACGTGGGAGGGCCGACGTAGTGGCGCGTAGGGGGGTACAGAGTGCCAATGACGGTGCCCAGGTTGTTAATGAAGGCCTCCCCAGGTCCAATCATCAAGAGGAACCCAACGGCGAAGCACCACATTGTGCGATCAGTCAGGAAGCTCCTGGTTTCGGTGTTGAGAACCAGCTTCTTCTTCAACTTGGCGTCATCGTCATCATGCCCAAGAACTCCGACGTCCTCTTCGTCATCAATCTGGGCGATTGCGCCGTATCTCCTCTCTCCGCCACGGGCGCCGAGGAAAGACGTGCTTCGTTCGAGCAGCCCGCTTCTCTCGAGCTCCTCGACAGCTTCGTCGATCATATCCTCCTCGTCGACAACCTTCAACGTAAAGGCGCCAACAACTCCAACCACCAGCAGCAGAATAGCCAAGAAGATGAAGAAATTGAAAACATCCAAGTCTCCAGCTGAACCATCCGGCAACCTCTCGTAGAACACGCGGCTTCCGAGCTGGCTGAGCCACATGCCGCTCAGCCCAAAGGCCGCGATGGGCACAGCCAGAGCCAGGCCACGATGCTTCCCCTTGCCAAAGTTCTTCGCGCACGTCGCGACGGCCGCCAGGTACATTGAGCAAGTACCGACACCGACGCAGACAAAGGCAAAGATCATCAGCGGGTACGTCCAGTCGGTGCCGCCAGCGACACGCCTTCCAGCGAGATCGCGCAGACCGCCAAGGTTCTCATGCTCCAGCTGGCGATAGGTACCGGCCGCCAGCAGGTAGCCACCGCCAAACAGTATAGCCGCCAGGAACGACAGCGGCGGGGTTCCGATGCGGTCGCAGATGTAGCCCAAAACCGACACGGGCAGGTATAGAGCGACGGAGCTGCTTATGGCGAGCCCGTTGACCTGGAACTGGGTGTAGTGCAGTCGCTCCTGGAAGATGTGGCCGTACATGGAGAAGACGGTGATGGAACCCGCGCAAAGGGCCGAGACGAGAGCGGCGAAGAAGGAGATGGCACGCCATGTGTTCGCGGATCGACGGCTCTGGCGCCGGCGGCTCGAGGAACGAGGGTCGAGAGAGGATCGTGAGCTGAATCGGCTAATCGTCGAGGAAGCGTCGTCGTCGTCGACCGCATCGCGGTAGTTGGAAGTTGCGACGACCGTCCGGTCATCGGACGGCGTTGGCGGGCTCGCGGCTCGCGCCATGATGAGTGGTCAAGCTTCGGATTCGGACGTGCTGCGTATGTTCGGAAAAAGACACCCGATTTCTGATGCGAGCCGGCGCCGACGGTCAGTGAGGAAGTCGAGAAAGATGGATGTTGTGTCGAACGCAGGGAAGAAGATGGCCGTTATTATTGTTCCCCCACGCAGGCGGACACCGACGCAGCAATCCCAACACGCCACCGGCCGTTGGTGTGAAGTTCGAAACGAGTTACAAAAGGACAGATGAGGGAGAAGATGCCGAGGTGGAGGACAGCTTGTTGGCCGGAGGTGCTGCGTCGGAGTTGGAGTAATGGGTGGGAGTCATGTCATGGCAGGTCACGATTTCGCACGTCAGCAGGTCACCATCTTCACCGGATGATGTCGTGCTAGTCCGCGAAGGTGGATCTTCCTAGTAATGTCACTGAAGAGAAGTGTAGTGACTGACACAGCGCTGGAAGGCCGCCGCTGAAGCACAGGAGGCACAGGACCAGCGCTGCGCTGTGGTCACACCCAGTCCGGGCAGGTTAAGGGGGTTTTGGGCTGCGGTAAGGGGGTTCCGTGGCGCTGGCTGGGGAGCTTGTAGCCGTTGGAGCCTACCTTCATTACGTAACTAGATGTGACCAAGGTAACCGACGACTCACCGCTAAGCTAGGTAGTTTAAGGTAGGTAGGTAAGGTCCATGGATGGATACCTATTAATTACCTAGGTAGGTCCCGCGGGTAGCGAGATCGGAGGCGGATGGCGACACTCCGAACTTCCGACACCCGCTCGCACGGCCCCACTAGACTGGAAGGGAATAAAATGTTCCTCACCGAACGACTTGACCGCATGACCCAGGTGAGTCTCGGTGAACTTTGATGACGAATGGTGAACAGACATGGTGGAATGACGTGACATCTCTGATGGCCGTCACGTAATTTACGAAACGTTTAGTCTCTTCCACGCTTCATGCTGCTTGTCTTACGTAACTTTTCTAACAGCACTCTTTAGAATCTGTCCATGATCCTGGATTTAACTCAATTATTATCGTGACTAGGAATCGGACAGGGCTTTATCATTGAGTAGACTTGGTGCATAGTATACATAGCTACCTCTGTGACCTTCTACAAATCTCTTGAGGACGAAGGCGGATTCGAGGCACCTATTGAGGGAGACGAGAAGGACATGGCTGATTGGGCATCCCGACGGGTCTGGGGTGTCGCCGATTGGGGAGATTTTCAACTCGCAGCCGTAATCCGAGTTAACACCTGTTAGCGGGTGTTCGTTCACGTAGACGGGCCTGCTACTGTTGCCAGCTCTATAGACTGACCCGCGCTCTGCTCCGTCGTCGCTCGACGAGCGGTGGGGTTACAGAAGGCCCCAAGCAGACCGACGAGAACGGGCTTTCGAAACTCGCTTTGGATGCTTTCCAGAGATCTCCCGCGCGTCTCGGGCATGTACACGGCAAGAACGACAGAAGTTATGACGGTGAGACCTCCAAAGAGATAGTATGCGCCATACGTAGACGCACTCAACAGGGTCGGGGTAATGAGCGCCACGAGCCAGTTCGTGAACTAGAAATTGTCAGCCAACGTCTCTTGCTGCGCACAGATAGGTGTTCCTTGCGAATGAAGAAGCCATGCCAATGGAGTTCCCCGCTGCTCGCGTGTTGCTAGGCTGGATTTCGGCAGCATAAATCTTGGCTACGATGTTCCACGTGGCGCAATAGACCATTCCGAAAACCACAACTGCAACGATGACGACCCAACGCACACCAGCTACGGAGCCGACTGTGCCCGAGGCGTAGAGACTACCGATGAGGGCCATGATTGCTGAAAGACATGCCCCACCGCTGATGGCGGATGTGCGACGACTCCACTTGTCGGCCATGATGAAGGCGGGGATCGAGACGATGAGCATTGCGATGGAGGAGACGCCCGAAGCGACCAAAGAAGAGCTGGATTGAGATATCCCAGCTTGGGCGAAGAGAGCAGGGGCGTACTGCGGTGTGTCAGCCACTTCGTGCGTAATACTGCATTGCGAGGTTTAATCACTCACGTAGACGAGGGCATCGATGCCCGACAGCTGGATCATCGACAGGAAAAACAGCGCCAACAACGTCCTAGAGCGATACGGCCCGCGAAAGGGCAGCAAGAAACCTTCTCTTCTCGAAAGACTCGGTTGCTCCTGGGGCGTATTGAGAAAGTCGCGTCGCGCCTCGTCCATGTCCATGTCGAGCGACGCCAACGCCTTGGTCGCTTCTGCAACTCTCCCATGCTGCAGCAACCACCTCGGCGACTCGTACAACGACCAGCACGCGACGGCCAGCAACGCTACCACGCCGAGTTGCACAATGTACGGCGCCCGCCAAGCCATGTCCGATTCGACGAAACTCGTCGCGAAGCACGAGAAGTAGCCCAGACAGAGGCCCAGTGTGGCCACGAACTGCGGCAAACTGGCCAAACGGCCCCTGCTTCGCGCGGGTGCGATTTCTGAAATGTACACGGACATGCTAGGCAGAAAAGCGCCCTGGCCGAGGCCGCTGACGGCGCGACCGATGACGAACTGCGCGAGGGTAGACGCAGTTGCTTGCAGCAGCAGTCCAGCCCCGGAGACAATCGTGCCGGGTAGCATGATGCGCAACCTGCCATGTTTGTCGGCGAGCTGTCCGGCAAAGAGTGCGGGGACGATGCTCGTCAGCAGGATCGTGGACACTGTGATGCCGGTGACGGTGGCTGACATGGGCCCCAGTGCCGCAGAGAACTGCTCCATGTGCACGATGGAACCGATACAGCCCGAGTCGAAGCCGGTGAGGAACCCGCCGAACGAAAGGCCGACGGATGCCGTGACATAGTTTGGCATCAACTTGTTACGAGCCATGGTGAGCGTCTGGGTAATGGTGATAGCGTGGTAAAGTGTTTGTTGCAAAGTTCAGAAAATGGGGTTGAAAATGGGGTTGAGAAGAGGTTGTATGCTAGAACAGGGCGAACCCATATTTGGCCGCATATGGCTGAGGCTTCGCAACACACCTTCCTATCCTCATCATGACAGGAAAATTGAGAATCGCAAGTGGCTGGAGCTTCGCAACAAGGTTGTATCAAGCAATCTCGGAGGCCCCGCAAAACCCCGGAGCCGGCTTCGGGGGTGAGTGGAGATCGGGCCAATGACTCCCGAGCGGACCGAACCGCTCCGTAAGACCGCCAACCAAGCGAGTAGCACTTGATCCTACATGCGGCTCTTCGCCGGCCTCTTCGCCGACAGACCTCTCTACTTTTTTGGTCTTTCTGGCCGCTGTTGTGCTATACCTCTTCCAGTCCAACATGTGGTAGTGCCAAATGGGAAGCCAGGGGCACAAGGTACAATGCGAAAGAAAGGGCGCATCGTCATTCCCAAGTAAGACACGGTGTCTCGGCTGCGGCGCGATATTCTCATAACCAGATTATTTTACTGGCGCCATCGGCATCAGACATCATGATCTAAATTCCTCAGTTCGTCATGTCGGCTTTTCCAGGGGAATATCTATGTTCGGTCCAGTCGCATTACAGATAAGGCTAGCTTGCATCTGCCTCGAACGTTCCGCCAGGTAATCCCTTTGGTGTCGAGCTCGAAATAGTAGTGGAGAACATTGCTGTAGCTGGGCTGAACGTCATCAGGGGCACATGTTTAAAAGCTTGCCGTGCCCTTTTCGTCCTCCCTGACCAGGAGAAATCGCCTTCTGGTGCTGTTTGCACGATTACGATTGCTTCGCCGACCAGCGACACGACAATAATGAGAGCTCTCGTGTCGTCTCGCTGCAGAATGCGCCCATTCTGTTTTCTGTTCCTCGTCTTGCTACTTGCAAGCTGGAGCATCATCCCATCACAGGTTCGTCCACGTCATCACTTCAGCCTTGAAATTTCCGTGCCTAAAGCCTTGGACAGGCATCAGCAGAACTCATCCCTCGCGACGTCGACGAGCCGAACGACAAACTTCCAACAGATGAAGCGCCGCCAAACTATCGGCCTCAGCTTCCCTTCGATGGCGACGCCTTCTACATCTCCGAGGCCATGGAGAACGTCTTTCCAGAGCACATGTTCCGCAACAACAACGTCGCCGTAATCACCGAATCCAACCCAGCAGCCGTCCCGAAACTCATTCCCGTCATATTGCATTTCGCCTCCGTCCTCGGCCCAGACTGGCCCATCGTCCTCCTCACTCTCCAAGCGAACTGGGTCCTGCCAGACTCCATAGCCTTCCGCCAGCTCGTCGACACACGGCGCGTCGTCATCATGTTTCTCCCGCCCGACACCAAATTCGACAACCACAAGGCAGTCACCTACTTTTTCGTCCGGCGCTTCTTCTGGCAGCTCTTCGCCCCGGCCAACAGAATCCTCATATTCCAGGTCGACAGCATCCTTTGCGCGCAGTCGCCGCGCAAGATTGAAGAGTTCCTCGAGTGGGACTTTATCGGCGCGCCCATCCTCAAGCGCTACGGCAAGGGCTACAACGGCGGGCTGTCAATACGAAATCCGCGCCTGATGCTCGACATTGTCAAGCAGCAGGAGAAGAAGCCCGTCCGGCTCAAGATCGAGGACCAGTGGTTCTACGAGAGACTGCTGGAACGCAAGGCACACATGCCGTCCGAGGACGTGGCCAAGACGTTCGCGGTGGAGACGATCTTCTACGACAAGCCGCTAGGATACCACCAGCCGTCGCGGTACCAGAGGGGAGCCAAGTTGAAGCAGATTGCCGAGTGGTGCCCCGAGGTTGAGCTCACTGCCGGCGGTCCGCACTTTTATCACGGTCCGAAATAGGTCATCTGCTCGCTGCTTTTTGGGCTCAGTTGATTATGAAAAGCGCATCTTAGGCGGTTAGGTCTACATTGCATACAATTTCGCAGTGCGTTTAGGTGAAAGAAACGTAGCATTTCGAAAGGGCGTCACAGCTCAAAGTGACCCTTAACTCAACCCAAAACTACTAGAATAGCATGTCAAGTCTGTAAATGATACCTAGATGTTCTCGACCTCCAGTGCCAAAGATTGAGGAATGAAGTGCTGAAAATACCTATGTGATGTGTCTACCTTTAGCTGCGACTTGGCGTGACTGGAGGAGTCACACGTGATCCATTTCCAAGCCATCTGTAATGTATCTTTTTACACGCATAACAGTTTGGCGATTTCCATGAGTTTGAAAAGCCAGAGTAGTGTGGGCGGGGTAGATTCAAATATAAAGGAGTGGATTGTATGGAGTTTGAGCAAGAGATAGAAATATATTTTAATTGATATTATCAGGCATCAAGACATTCGGAAAAAGTCTTTTTGTTTCCCATGCTGTGTAACGCCAGCCTAGATTCAAAATCAACGGCGTCTACTCATCGCTTTCGTCCTCGCCTTCGTCCTCGCTTTCGTCCTCGCCTTCGTCCTCGCCTTCGTTCTCGCCTTCGTCCTCGCCTTCGTCCTCGCTTTCGTCCATCGTCTCCGCCAGGAGGGCTGAGGACTCGATAAAAGACACCGCACCTTCTTCAGACACAGAGTACTTCTTACCGTCTCTGTAAATCAACTCGATGACTGCAGCAATGAGTGCGTACAAATCCGGGTTTTCGACATCCTTGTTTTTGACATTGTTGGCCCATCCATACGCCCCATTGCGAGCATCCATCATCTCCCCAAAATACGTCAGATGAAAAAACTAACACCCAGTTCAAGTCAGACTTGCGATCAACTTAGGAATAGCTGCCGTACCTCGTGCAACACATTCGCTGTGAATGAATGTTTGAGTAAACCGTCTACTGGACGGATATCCACACGGGGGTTCTGTCCCGCACCAATCTTCTTGAAAGTGTCGAGCGCGTTCAGTTTCGTGGCTTCTTCCAGATCATCGTCATTCCAACCGCCAAAGCTTCTCGCTCGCTGGGACTTGATCCAGAGCGGGTGGAAAGTAATGGCTTCTGGGACGCTAGTGCGGTCGCCGGCTGGAACACCCCCGACCTTGAAGTCTCTCTGAGTAAGTGCCTTGATCCTCGGGGGCGGAACCTTTTCCCAGTCCCCACCAAACTGGCCAGATGTTTCTTGTTCAAGAAATACCTGGAGGTCGTGAAATGCGTAAAGCTGTTTCTGCCGTACCACATCAAATGGTGAGGGGAAAGGGCCTCCTGAGGGGTTCTCCCGCATTGATATCTCTGGTCGGCAGACAATTACCTGAAAGCTGCGTTAATCTTGCGCGAAGAAAAAGATTGGAGGAGGCGAACAAGCATCGCAAGCACCAATTGTTACCCTCTATCCTCGTTGATTGATCTTGTACGCTAAGTGAAGTCAGTACTTACAACATTTTTGAAATGGTCGCCTCGCTGTTTCAGATCAAGCCAAGCCCTTGACTCGTCATAGCGGCCCTGGTTGTCAGAAACCTTGCCGATAGGGCCGTCTAGATCAGCAATCTTCTTGAACCTGTCTATCAGTTGAAAAAGTATGGGTTAAGTCTGGAATGCCATCTTGAGTACGGAACCCCTTCACCAACGTACCTCTGACTACTTTAGCCGCTGATGGATAGTTTTTCACGCCAATAAGAGGTTCAACGGCCTGCCGGGTCCGACGGCCCATCCTGGAGCCTACAACTGGAAGGAGTGATTGACTAAGTTTTGATGACTCTCTGCTGGCCCAAGCCTTTGCTTCATTGACGCTTCTAATCAGGGCGTCGGCGAGTTTGTTGTCGTCGGCAGTGTCTTCTTTGTTTCTATCTATCGATTCATTAGTACTGCCACTCTTGTTTACAATGCCACTGGGCGTATATAACGGCAGGCATACAGGAGGCGGAGGTAAAACTTGGCTTACAACAAGACTTGTGGAGCGTCCAGTGAACTTTGGCGGACTCAACCACGACCACAGCATGGAGGGCAACGACAGTGAGGTGAAGAAAGTGCATGATGAAGTTTAATTGACTATCTCGTAGGTTGTCAGAATAAATTCATTGAGCAGGATTCGTTTGACTGCGGTGTTTGGTCGGTGATCTGCAGTGACCGTAACAGCCACTTCTTATGAACGAGCGCATAGTCCATATGACAGATCAAAATCTCATCCATATTATTCAAGCTGGGGCTAAAAGCTGTTTCCTCTGGGATACGAGGAAGAAGTTATTGTCAGCAAAATCGCTCTGGCTGTTTGTTTTACGTTTGGACATTGTAGGTGTCGTTTCTAGTCTCATGCCGATACGAGCATGTCATTTTGAGACCCTGAGATTCATCGCGGCATGTAAGCGGCATGACTTCGGTTTGCAGCATCTCCTGTACGAAGCATCCCAAAGTGGCAGCCTACTTCGTTGTAAGGGGTGCCAGAGGGTGCGTTGTGGCCGTACGATACTACGAAATCTACGTGATGGGCATATGTTGTCACCGAGAAATTGGGCCGTTTCTTGTCACACAGCACCAATATCGAAAAGCCTCCGGCCACCAATTTGGGACCAACTGCGATATGAAGCGAGCTCATTTTTGTGTACTTTATGCGGTTTATCAGATAAACATCCGATCCCGTGCATTGAGTCTGGTTTGTTGTATATGAGGTGCGGTTGCTGCAGCGCAATCGAGTTTATGTTTGTGAGACACATGTGCTCCTCGCCTCTTACGACATGTTAGTGTGCCATGATAGCGTTGGTATGTAGGGGTTTCTGCTGGTTTGTATTGGGAAGGAAACTAAGTGACATTCTCTGCAAGATTCTCATGTGCATACAGGTGTATGTCGTGACTCGTGCATGTTCACAGGTTGATTGATGTAGCGCAAATGTGGTTCAATGTTAGATTTACAATAGGCTTACTGCTGCCAAGCTTTTCGACCATTGTGCCATTTCCATCGACTTGCATGCCGGCCGAGGCCAGAATCTGGTTTGACATATGCAGGCTACCACTTCAATACGAGGACTAGAAGATGTCGATGGCTGAAGCTAACAAAGAATAGAGTATTGGCTACGGAGGCCTACTGACTGGCTCACTAATCATCAGCTGGTATTTCAAAGCAGGTGGTTTACACGTATTTCCCCAGCAAGTGATGGAGTACGCAAAGCAATGTATATGTTGAGCGTATATCTTTCCGCCAAGGTGGAAGCAAGATCGTTGACTCTGAGACTGCCATCATCGAGTTCTTCATCAATCTTCACTTTTAATGAGTGGTCAATTTAACACATCCCGACTGTTAACAATGACGAGCCTGGTAAATTCGCTTGTCAATTTGTGCTTGTGGATACACCTTGCAACAGCTATTCAGATTTCCGACCCTCAGTCCGTCACCATTATCGATTACATCAACACAGGTGTCCGACAGACTGTCAACCCATTTCAAGAGTAACATCCTCTTGCCTATTTTTATTGTCCGAGAGCCAAATCTAATGATTGACTCCAGTGTGAGCGCCGTCGCCATCGTCCCGACTGCACCTAGACAGATTGGTGTAAATCCTCCTCTTTCTGAGCCAACGTATGTTGCGAACTCTCCCCTTCTTCCGAACTCTCCCATTCTTCAAAGCTCTCTTGTTATCCAGAATTCTCCTCTTCTTCAGCAACCTCGAGCTATGATGTCTTTTCGTCAGCAGTTGCTCTTTCGCGCAATTGGTCAATGAGTATTGTTAGCTTCGTTTCTCAAATGCTAATCCGCTCCTGTGTCCGTTCCAAGACCTGTCGATATCAAACCACATTCGAAGTATCTCAGCATGGAAGGAGGGACGACCAAGGTGAGTTTGACATCAGCAAGAGGTCGGAGAGAGTATGAAACTCGAACTAATCAATTCCTCTATCAGTGGATTGGCGATGATCCCAGCAACATCGCTGTTACAGTCGTTACTGCAACTAGGACGGGTGGAATAGCGGTTGCGACCATTACGAAGGGAGTCACTGCTGAGAAGAACGGATCTGGTGGTTTGAGAATTCTCTTGAGCCCAGCAGTCAAGACCAAGCTCGAATCCGTCGCCAAGCAGGTTACCCCTTGCGCTGGAAAACGTCGGAGACAGAACCTGCGGCGTCAGGTCGGACAGTCCTGCGGTTTCACCGATTTTGTGCAACGGGTCGGTGCGGACTCGGAGCTGCAAGCCAACTTCGCGGAGCCCCTCACAGACCAAGTTTGGCACCAGATCGATGAAGGATACGAGAGCGGCCATCCAGGTGAGGATGGTGGCTGGGAAGGCGACGGTGGTCCAGGCGAGGATGAAGGATACTTCTCTGACGACGAGCAGGGCTTTTTTGAAGGCCCCGAAGAAGGAGTGGAGGAGAGCATCGTCTTCTCAACCACAGAAGAAGCTGTCGCCATTGGAGAAGAGCTTTCAGGCGCCCAGGCAGTAGTAAATGCTGCTATCTGGGGAGGATCGACGGTCACAGCTGGATCTTTTTTGGCACGGATCTGGCCTCATTTATCTAAAGGACTGCCAATTTCGAACGCCCACGAGATACCCAAAGAGGGAATTCAAAGGGTCACGAAAGTCAAGGCTTCCAGCACGAAAACTTCCAGCACGATGACGACGACGACCTCCTCCGCAAGCTGTGCCACCGGTAAGCCCGTGAGTAATTCTGCCTAATTTGTGTCACGTTGAGGAGTCTGAAGCGTATGGCTGACTGTGTGTTGCAGTCCTTATGCAACAATTGTAAGCCAACCAGTGCCGAAGTCAAGGAGGCCAAAGCTACGGGTGTGGTCGACTGGATCTGCTCTGAGGTAGGTGGATTTTAGATGTCAATCCTAATGTCACCTTCCATACCTTCAAGTCACTTTGCGTACTGCTAACTTGTGATAAAAGGGAGATTCCAAGGGCTGCATTTGTGACCCGGAAGTGAAGGACGCCATCACAATCTATGACGTCGACTTCAACCAGGCCGTTCTAGACGCCATGGAGAAACTTTCAGTAACCCCCGACCGGCCTATCACTGATTGCTCAGGAGAAGTTTCCGATGTGCCGAGCAAGTTCGCCGTGGAAAAGACATCTGGCAACTTCTGTAATGAGGTTATGAAGGACTTGAGCAAAGAGCTCGTTGATGCCGGAACGGCCTACGACATTAACGGAAACAAGGCCCCAAGACTAAAGATGAGCAAGGTAATGAAACAAATCGTACACTCCGAGCGCTCGCTTTTGGCGAGCTCGCCTTCCGAGCGTTCCGAAACTTACCGGGACTATCGGTTTTACTTTTCGTACGCCCCAAAGAGTGGCGAATGCGTTGTTCCCAAGGAGACTCTGTGCCGCAACGCGTATGCTCATCTTGTCAAGAGTTCTTGTAAGTGCCGAAATCATTTTCGAAGCCATCGACTGGTTCATCTGCAGTTTCTGATAGATGACGTTTACGCAGGCGGCACCAACCACGCTTCGGCTGGTGATCGCATGTTCTATGCCGCCTCCATCGATGTTGGCTGCGGCAAGTTCAAATGGCAGGTCGAGAAACCAAGAGAAACGCTGCCTAAGCCTACTCTAGGCAAAAGGCAGTGCCATGAAAAGCATGAACACCCTGACGTGCAGAGTAGTTTGCAGGACGGAAGCTCAAAATATGGTTGTACGAACTATGGTCGTGTGAAACTGAAGGCAGGAGATAAGGCGATCCCATGGCAGGCCTACTACACCTGGGCTTATGGGATGAGTACCCACATGCGGTTCAGGGTCTCTTGGATTGAAGGCTGTGAGACGGGCGCGAGTGAGCAGAGCGTAGAGTTCCCAGTCGAAGGAAACAATGGTGTCAACTGCGCGAGCATCATGAGGGCTAACTACAAGGGCTGTAAGTTCATCCTTCCATACATCCGACTCAGCAACACATTCTCAACTGGGACTTACTGACATCAACGATGGAGGCAATAATGGAGGGGCTGGCGGCTACATTGATGCAGGCTGTCTAAGGTACGACTTTTCGGCTGACGGCTGATAGTAAACACGGATGTCTCTGATCAGTCGTCTGTTTCGGTGGGCAAAAAGGGTCACATGTATAGTCTGAGTAATGAGGAGAAACAAGAAAAGCAAAGTCTCAAGAAGCATCGCTCCTCGCCATATTGGCTGTTTACATACTCAAGTATCAGTATCTGGAAATGATATAAGCTTATTCGAAGTTGGAACGCCAGCTTGGCAGTGCCTTTCACCTAAGAGTGTGAGCATCTTGGACGGGATGTCACTGTGTGAACGATAGAGGGCATTAAAGCCACTGAAAACCCATCAATCCATTCCCAATAACCAGGCCGAGCGCAAGGAAAGTCTTTCACCACGCCACGAGAAACATGGATGATGCTTTCTTTGCGCGACTAGATAACGATGTTGCATGACATGCATAACGACAGGTGATAGTAGGCCGGCCCAAACGGCCATGAAAATCACATGACGGACTGGTAAAGGTCTTCTGGCAGCAAAACTTCCAAACAAGAAATTTTGATATCTTTCAGTCTATTGTCTCCTGATCTGTCCTCTCGACCCAACGTCGACGTCCCACACCGGTCTTGATGTGACAATCACAAATCCTCCATTATTATATGGTTGCCATCGTCGAGTGCAAGACGAACCTCTCTGGAGGGAAATTGTAAGTAAATGAAGAGCGAGCTGTGAAGACGTGACAAAACTTACTCCGCTGGGCTTGTTAAAATCAGCCCATCAAACACGCTGTTCGGGTCGATCATGGTCAGGAACGGGTGAAACCTGTCTCCTGAACCTCGCTTGTATAGCCGCACCCCACAGCCATCTCCAACATCCACGTAGCCTATCTGCGGACTTATGGTGCGGCTCAGCGGCGTACTAATTGTAACATATTTGATTGTTCGGAACGGAGCCAGAAGGTGCTTCAGACCGTCTGCGTTGAACTGGGTGACGCCACAGTAATTGCGGTTGAGTAGCGAGCTCCAGATGATTGATCTCGACGCAATCCAAACTTTTAGACTCTGTAAGTTAGGGCACTGGTCAATCCGCAGCCAGTGAAAGTCGTAGACGTCGTGATGGCGCGGGATCCCTGGTATATCGAGGTCGACACAAGGCAGCAGAGCAGGGAAATCCGGGCAGAGCGACAACTCCAAGCTTCGGCCATGCTTGAGGAAGGCCGGGGGCGTGATCTTTTCTGTCCCGGGTTGGGGGTGGGCACAGCGGCCGAAGAACAGTTGCATCGTCAACACATCAGTGAATACGAATGTCGTCGACTCGTATATTGATTGCAGGCACTCGTTGGAACTAGGTAAGTAGGTTTAGGCTTTTGTTCAACTTGCAAAATGCTCCAGCACCTACATGAGCTTGCACGATAGAAGCATGGGCATGTACGGGCTGGACCACGACCCTTGGACCTTCTTCTTTTCGTCTTTCTTCCAGCATACGCCGGTAGCGGTGATCAAGCCGTTGACAGCGTTGATGCCGTGTGCGTCGAATGCGCGCTCACCGCAAGGCCAATGATTCATCCAAGGAGACTGTAGGCTTCTGGCGTACGGTGGCTCGTTGTCTTCGCGGTCGCGGAATATCTTTTGTCCTAGTGAAACGCCGAGCTCTGTTCTCAGCTTCTCGAGGTCTTGCTGAAGTTTGTCTTCGACCTGGTACTCCGTCGTGCAAGACCAGCGACAGAAGTGTTTGTCCGCCGCGATGCCGTGATGGATGATATGCTGACGAAGGCCGACTGAGCGCCACACTTGGAGGTAAATGGCATCGCGGACTTCACGCGGCAGCCGACTGATGAAGGGAGACTGTGTCTGTGATGCTGGAACCATATTGACTGCGAAGGACTTGTAGAGGGATGGGTTGGCGTGTGGAAAGTTACCGGAGAGAAAAGTAGGAAACCAGCATGATGTAGACGAAAAGGCAAGCTGGTCAATTTGATGTTTGCCAACAGCGGGCAAACAAAAGGGGCACGACGCAGGTGACCGATTTGAGTCACATGGGCTCGCAGGTGCATAGTTTGCCTCAAGCGCGTACAGTCATCCAAAGTAAAGTGGTTACACGTAAAAGGTCACCATCGCAAGATGTCAACAATCAAATTGACATCATGCACTGGAAAGGAGAATTCATACACTCTCTGTTTGGAGTAGGAGATGAGCCGTAGGCTGGGATACCAAATCTTCCATTCCTGGCAGATTCAACAGTAAGATGGAAAGGGCAGGGAACCTACATGTAGCTCAGCGAATAGATTAGATCAGAAACAATAAACAAACGCTTGGTGTCGATGAGTGCAGCTGCAGCTTGGAGCAGCTGTTGCAATAACCTAACTTAGGTAGGTAGTGGTTTGCCATAAACGAAAGCTGGCTTTTTTATATACACCGCCACAGCAACGCAAAACCGCTGCTTGTCTATCGGTCTGCCAATATCATACGTCTGTGAAACACGAAAAAGGTCAGTTGCTGATCTTCGTTGGATGGATAACCACTCACAGTGTAGCCAGGGGGACATCTCGTGACGCAGTTCCAGAATTGATCACCGTAGCCCTGGCACACGTATTCCCCGTCGTCATTGACATCCGTGAGGGGCATTCTGCAGTCCGGCAGGTACATCTGACCCCTTGCATTACCCTTCCAGCGAGCACAACCCATGCATGATCCGTATATCTGACCTGGGGCGGTGCATGAGCGGGCATATGCGTTGAAGCCGCTGCTGTGAAATGTCAGTCCATGAATATAAGCCGCCAGTAAATAACAAGGACCTCTCGTCTTGTTTCTACTCTGTGCTCACCAGGGTAGGAGCTGACGACAGAGAACTTGGGCAGTACCCTGGCGATGAAAGTTCTTCCGGGTAGTAAAACACAAGACAGACTCTCATTACCGGTCTCGCAATCTCTCTTAAATGCTTTAAATGTCCAAGTCTTTATTTTTGAAGCTGGACAACTGCTCATGGCAATATGCTCGCCATGACTGATGTCGGCGGTTCATCGTCAGTCCGGGATCGATATCTCTATCCACCGGTTGCTGCCGCGTCAGCTTTCGTGAATATTCATTGAGAGGGCGACAAAACATTGAATCCAGCATGAATGTTCTTATGGTTGCCCGTAGATTCCTCCTCGAATACTTAGAGACTACATTGAACCCAAGCTGTAGTCTTTGCTACGACTCAACGCTTGTATTGAAAGATTTATCAAAATGTCCTCGTGACCCCCCGCGTTCATAAACCCCCCGCGTTCATAACACAAGCTTAAGAGTTGCCAGGCATAAAGTACAAAAAATGTCAAAGTGAAAGATACTAATAGGCTATTTGAAAACAACGTCTATCTTCTTATTGGAGCCAAAGAAATTTTTAGAGGTTTCGTCGCCCTCAGCTTGTCGAGTAAACTGCCCTCCGGTGTCGCGAATCATGATTGCGCCTCCTTTAGCCCAAGCCAAAGACTCCGTCGTAGCCCAGTTTGAAATACCGAAGCCCAGTCGCTTGTATAATCCCTCGCCCGGGGTGGTGGCGACCAGAATGATGGGCACCTTGTCCTCGTCCGAGCGATCGAAACCCCACTGCATCAGCTTCTTGCCGATCCCCTTGCCTTGCCAGTCGAGATGCACTCCGAGAACGACGAGTTTCCAGAAGGCACCGACAGGTCCGAAGGGGTTCCCCGCCGCCGCGTTTTCCTCTTCGTAGATGGCCAGTCGCTCCCGAGAGACGGACTTGTCGAGCTTGAAGAAGTTGACGTACTGCGCTTGCCAGTTCAGCAGAGTCCGCTCAACTGTCTGGGCGATTCCGGCATTGTTTTGGCGCCATTTCGAGGTTTCGGGATCGCTGGCCGGGCCGACGCGTTCCCACGTGGCGAGACCTACAATCTGGTTCCGCGGCCAGTCTGATGGGTCTTCGTCGTCCGTCACGCAGACGAAGTTGTGATAACCAGGTTTGACGAGAAATAGTTGCAGTTTGAGAATGCCACGAGCTCGCCAAGATTCGGGAAATGTGCGACGATCGGGGTGAAGCCATCTGTTGAGTTCCGAATCGTAGAAGGCGCTGTCGCCTACTTCGTAAACGGCGGGTATGTCGGCACGAGTAAAAGTGCGAATGTGCATGACTGAACCTTCGCTGGTTCTGAGACCAATGAGACTGGTGAGGTTGACGATGTAAGGAAACGGAGATAGACAACGGTGGAGCAGTGGTTTCCAGTGATTAGAGTATAGTATAGCACATCAACGACCGGCTAATGGGACTTTGAGTCTTTTAAGGGAATGTTCCAACAGACTGAGAACTGGTAGCGATGCCAGCCTTCACGTATCGTGTCCTCGTTCAGCATTCAGGCGGAACATGTACGTACAGGGGGCATTAGAGGAACTTTTGACGTGGTGGCAGCCAACGACGACGACTTGATTGGTACGTTATTTTCGTTCCACGCCAAGGGCGCCATTGACGCCTCGTCTGAATCCAGGCAATCATCGGTCGTTGTCGACTAGCGCCTTTTAAATAAGTGCCTCAATTCACCTTCCCATTGGGAGTTTAACGGAGTAGATTTCTCAGCTAGCTCATAGGACGACCCATTGATAATTTGGTCGGGAGTCCATCATGTTATTGTAACGGACGAGGGAGAGAATGGAGAGTCAGAGACAATGATAGTGCGACAGTTTACTCGGTCCTGAGTTGCAATTACTAGATTAGTGACATTTATTGAGATCCTATACGCTGGCGCCTTCGCCTGTCTTTTTGAAATAAAGAACACTGTCATGAATCACAGCCTGTCAACAACGCCCAGCTAGATCATCGCGGTAATGGACTCGCTAGAAGTACCAGGCCCTTAAACTCCGACAACTTGGCGAGGCCGACTACACAAGGAATTAATCAGTACGGAGCCAACCGGTAAGTGAGACTTTTTCAAAGCTGCGGTACAACGTCAACAGCAACTTGTTCTGCATTGACAAGGTCTTCCATTAAACTGACTATCTTGATTCACATTACGTGGAGCTAGAAGATCGAACTGATGACAGGAAACTAGATTATAAGCCATCCACTGTGTGATACACCAACTTTGAACTGAGAGGTTTCAAATACAACAATGAGTTAGAGGTGGAAGAACGGCCGCTCCTTTGCAAAGCGCCCCAAGAGAGAGAGCCAAAACCACGTAAGAATGCACACATACACACACCGAGGTTGTCTGCAGATGGATACCACAGGATGTCGATATCAAATCGCTACCTCTGTCCTCGACGTCGAAGTTTGGCCGTGCAGGCCCTCGTTCCCGTTCCACTGGAAGATCTGCGGTGTCTCTAAGCTAAGCTCAACCGAGTTCATCATGTACGATGAACTCTGTTTGGCGTGGTCGACAATCGCTTTTAGCTTTTCGTACAAGACATCGGCCGTTACGCGCTCATCGACTCGAACACAAAGCATGTGCTCTTCGATGAGGTCGATAAAGTCGCCCAAGGCTGTGACGCCACTGCACCGGGGATCGTTGCGGAGGACTTCGATTGCAACAAGCACAGATGGGTGTACCGACGCTTTCAACATTCCATTCTCAGAGGTGAGCTTGTAAAACTTCTCCCCAGGCCCATTCCTAGCAGTGTTGAAGCCAAGAATGGCTTCATATCCGAACAGCATCCAGGTGATGTGCTCCAGATATATGCAAGCCATCGACCATACGTCATATCGCCTCCGTCGTGGTCCCTGCATTTCGAGTATAGCCTCGGGGGGCTCATACGCGGGCGTCGTCGCAATGGTGATGGTGATGCCTTTCCTGAGGTCGGTAACCTGATGGTGGATTTTCGATTCACCGACGTCGGCGATGACCAGGGTTCCTAAGCCACCGGCTTTGAAGTGCAGTATGTTGGCAGGCTTGAGGTCGCCGTGTCTGCAGTTGACAGTGACACCATGAAGTTCGTGCAAGGCCTGCGAAAGTCCGAGCATCTGTTCCAAAGACCAGAGCACGAGGGCTGGACTGCACGTTTGCTGACTCCACAAGTCTTTCAGGTTGCCACCGTCAGCCCAGGGGAAGAGAATGTAGTTCGCGTCTCCTCGCTCAAGACATAGGAGATGCTGGATGAGGTGGGGATTCTTGATGGGGCGAATCTTCTCCAAGTTGAGTCTCTCTTTCTCGAAAAGGGCCGCCTTCTTCAGTACTTTCACCGCTATGGTGGTGTGGCGCTTGTGGTCCTTTGAGCACATATTGTTAGCATTTGTCCGAGATCAAAGACTCCGGTTCTGCTCACCTTTCCGGGAGCCGATCGTTCGTGAGCTGAATGGAGCTCGCATCTATACACAGGGTTCTCGTCGGTGCCCCTGACAAAATCGCCACCCAGGAACGGTAGTGGAAACCTCTCATCCACCTTACCAAATTCAGCAGTAAGTTCCAAAGTGGGAGCAAGCACCAGCCATTGATTTTCGATGAAGACGCCCACTTTAGCATCATTCCTCCATGCTGCGAGAGAGAGAACTTCCATATTGCGCGCTGACATGATGACGCTATTGTTTGAAGCGCTCTCTACCAGAGTGAACGGCAGATCCAAGTCGGTGAGGCCATCTGATATGAGCTTCCTAATCGTGCTCGTCTCCCCTATGAGGGCTAGAATAGCAAATAGCTTCGGAGCTTCTCTGGCGACGAGGTTCGGCAAGTTGTCGGCGAAGAGGAAGTCTAACCAAGGGCGAGGCAGTTCGTTTCGAATGGTCTCTGGGGTGTCGATGGAGTGGATGGCATCGTTGGGAAGAAAGCATTTTCCGGTTACGATGTTGGACTTGAGGGACTTCTTCAGTCGCTTGTATAACGGAGTAGAAGCCATCGACGACGGCGTAAGCTAGCATGCGGTGGTCTTTGGAGTCCGGGAAAGCATGTGGGGCAATTTCATATGATATATCATCGGTGACCATACAATCGGGATCAGGCTGAGAAAGAATGTCGACACAACGTCATGGTGGCTATAGAGTGGCATTGCTATGAGAGCACAAGTAAGGCAGCCATATCAGGCAGACGCTATGGCGAGGATTCAGCCTCTCTAAGCGGTGATAAGTGAGTGGCTGTGTCGAATGCTTTACTGCTATCTGTACCTGGTATTCCGGTGTAGGCGGCTGGCACAAGTAACTAACCGACATGTTGATATATATGAAGGTAGCGAGCAAGGTAGAACAAGACATGCTCATCTATTCCATGGCTTCAGATGTCAGTGTTCAAATACAAGTGACTCGCAGGAGCTCCGAGCCTCTGGAGGGTTGCCAGCTGTCCGTACATCTGGGAGGGTGTTGGGCATGCGGCCGCGTCTAAGACGTCCAATCAGAATTCACTCGGTCATTCCAAGCACCACTGAGATAGGAGACAGACATGGCGCAGCTGGAGGCGTTGCTTGCATGGCCAAGTCGAAGTGGCACCCCCAGAGATGGCGACATCCTGCACCCTCCGGGTCAGGCTGAGGGGCCACAAGTCAGAAGCTGCATTGTTCCCTCCCATCTCGAACACAAGTCAGTCGGCAGTGCAAAACCGTGTCATGCCCCATGATACCAGCTGTTTTATAAAACGTGCCAACATATTGTTCCCGGATGCGTGATATTTCTTGCAATATCGAAAGCTCTTGAAGTATGCTTAAACTCGACGGGGACAGTCGCAGTACTTGAACCGCAACTTGAACCTCAGATCTACTCCTACGAGAACTACAAGCCTCATCTCCCGGAAGCCGACTAATATTCAGCATGTCAGAGCTACGAACTTCCTTGGAGTCTCGCGACCTAGATGCTATGCGGACTGTGCGAACCGCGATGACGGACGGACAACTGTGCTTCACATAATCACATTGCATGATGCAAATGCATGATGGGCGTCACGCGCAGAAGCAGCGCAAGTGGTGGATGTTACTGACGTGCATATTGGCTGTCCAACATCGTCTTGGCCCGGCTACTGAACCCCGCCATGCTGTCAGAGCTAATTCGAATCAGGGAGAGACAGTAAGACGCTCCGTTTCTGCCTCCATAGCACGTCTCTGATTCTTGGCCGGTAGGATATCTCCTCACATCATGTTCCGCCGGTACAGGTTTGTAGGCCGTTTCAAGAAAGCCACTGAACAGGCATAAGGTTACATGTCTCAGAATCTGTGTGAATGAAAGATGGAAAACCATCTGCTCGACACCTAGCTAGTAAGGTAGTAAGTGATATGATGCGGCCTATGTACGCATGCTTGGCCATCATGCACAGCTTCATGGAAGTGGGAACAGATGCCAGAACGGGACAGGGAAGCAGTTGTGCCGATAGCGTGAGGGGAAGAGATAACCGGCCAAGGATTGGTATTCGCCGTTTCCCACTGAAACTGTTGAGGCTGTCTTGACGCATATAACCAAAGCGCGCCGTGTACCCGCACCAGTGCTACACGTGGGCTCTCACCTCCCATTTATATCTGGAGAGCCGCAAACTCTGAATACTCTGCTGAAAGTACGGAAAAGCTGGGCATCATGAGCTGGTCCTTAGTTTGTTGTCTTCCCCGCTGGTCTTCCACCCAGGTGAGTTGATGATTGTTGCTATTCATGAGCGACACTCATGTGTACTGATTTAATCCCAACAATAACGCTTGCCCCCATAGGTAATTGCATCATCAGATAGCTCATCAATATCAAAGCAAAGTCTTATCAGCCACAGCGATACATTCGGCTCAGACACGACTGCAACTGAGGTTGCAAGTCCTGCTTCCGAATCACAAGCGCCGCGATTCTCCTTTAGCCCTGTACCTATCCGGAGGATGTCGAGCAGCATTTCTGTCACGTGACCACGTGTGGCATGGCCCCACATTAGGTCACCCATGCATATAGGAGGCCTGTCTGAGCTACAGTATATAGCCTAGATCTCTCTAGTTATACTATACTTAATAATTTATAGAGACTACCTGATTAATAAGTATTTCTCTTTTCTTTTATAATAATTAGTATATAGCTGCTCCTCATATAGTAATATAACTTTATTTCGTTTAATTTTATTAATTATAAGTCCCAGAATTATTAGTATATTTACTAGATCCTAATTCTAACCTTAATAATATTATATAAAATAATCAAAATATTAGTTTTACTTTATACTAGTAGGTTTACTATACTAACCTACCTATTAGATAAGATCCGCTAGATCTTAGGTATTAAGTATTATTATCGCTCTGATACTCTCTATTACCTTAATATACCTTTCAATATACTTACTATTCTACTATGTGAGGAGTCTAACCTTATAGATATTATTAATTAAATCCTATCAGTTAATTAATTATTTTAATACTTTATAAAAAGAATATCTACCCGAGAGACCTAATTACAGGATACTTCCTCCTAAAGGAACTTATTAGGGCTAAACTATTACCTTCTTAAGAAATATAACTATCTATATTTCTAATACCACTATAAGTAATATCCTTTTTAACTTCTATAAATACTAACCTTAATATTTCTATATTAGTTATAGAATCTCTAATATTATAATAAGTAACTTCTACTTTTATAGTCTCTATAAGTATTAATCTTAATATCTCTATACTAATTATAGAATTATCTAGATCTAGTAATTAGATATTATTATAAGTATATAATTTCCTAATTTTAATATTTTAGACTTTCTAAATAGTAATTAGATTAAAATAGGTAAGAGTAAACTAATTAATATTATAGGAAGTTAATCTACTAGTAACTATATTTAAAAAAACTTTCCCACAGTAGGAATAAAATTAATTATTATCTATCTTACTACTAAGAAAGGAATTAACTATAAAAATAACTATATAAGAGATTATTATAAATTAGCCTAACTTAGAAGAGCTTCTAGTTTTTACTCTATCTGAAAATATTTCTTCTTTCTTACTATTATCTTTCTCCCCTCCTCTTAATAATATATTAACTTTTATTTTCTATCTACTAATTATTAACTGAGTATTACTTAAAGAATATTTAGATAATTTATTATCTTCCCTATTTACTTCTCTATCTCTAGAGATATCTAAGAGATTTTGTGAGATTAAACTAACCTATAGATTTTCTTCCTTCCTAATATAAATCTATCCTACTAGAGAATCCTTATTATATTTATTATATATTTAATTAGTATCTCCTATTAAGAAATCTATTTTTCTTATAATAATTAAAAATTCCTAAAAACTTTAATAGAAATTATATAATATAAATAATACATTCTGAGGAAGTAGTCTATTAGGAATATATAATAGTTTTTATATTCCACCTAAACCTATCTAACTTTATAGTAATCTTTTAATAATATTTACTTAAAATTTAGTTTATATAGAATTTATTACTTATTAATAATTTCTCTAAGATATTATTATATTATATATTCTATATAATTTATAGAGTGATAGCTAGTATCTTAATTTATATATTTAATCTAACTTGAAAGTAGTTAACTTTACCTTCTCTACTATAAGAAACTTTAAAGAAAAATAATAGGAAAACCTTTTTAATCTGGCAGCTTATAACTATTAATAAAGATACTTTACTATTTTAGCTAACTATCCTGAATAACTTTAAGTTTATATAAATTATATTATTAAGAATTTAACTATAAGAAACTATAATATTCTATTCTATATAATAATATAATATCTTAAGTTAGTATTAAATATATTTCTCTAGCGTCAGAAAGATAAGGAAAAAGATTATTAGAGATATAGTTAGAATCAGGCTCTAGAGATAAACTAGCTGGAAGCTATCTAGACTTAATAGAACCTACTTTTAATCTAATTTCCTACTATTATTAGCTAAGTTTCCACTAGATAACCTCAAGATTATCTATAATAGTAGATCCCTTTCTACTCTCTATTTTACTCTTAATCTTTCTATCTATTTATATAAACTACTTAATAGAATAATTAGTTAATATAAACTAATTAGGAAGATAGAAACTATCTCTATATATCTAAAATAAGATAAAAATTCAGATTCAGCTATAAATACTCTCACTATAAGGATATCACTCCTAAAAGAAACAATATATATACTAAACCTAGATAGTAACAGAATAGATACTTTAAAAAACTAAAACTAGAACTTTTCACTTATAATAATATTATACAGACTATCTTATCCTTTATCAGTAAGATTAAATACCTAACTAAATAATATAGAGAAAATATAGTTACTTAAGTACTTAGTTATAATATCTTAACTAAAGATAATAATAATAGTAAATAGTTTAACTTTCTCTTTATTATTTAGTATAAGAGAATAACTACAGATCTTAACTTATAGAAGAAAACTTTTTGAGAGTACTTCTAAAAAGATTATAATATTATACTAATAGAAATAGATAACTTAAAGTATTCCTTCACTAAAGAAAGTAATCTGTCTCTATAAGATTATCTAAATAAAAAGATTCACCTTTATTATAGAGTTAGAAATATTAATAAAGATACTATATATTACTATCTTATTATAAATTTAGATTTAACTCTTACTACTCTAGTTACTATAACTCCCTCTAATAATATCCTCTAGAAACTTAAATCCCAAATTACTACTAGAGAGTATACTACTTACACTCTATAGAAGTAATCTAAGGAAAAAATATTAAAGCTATAGAAGAAGCTTAAAATATTTTAATTTAGATAATATAGTTATTAAGATAAGAAGTATAATTATAACTTAACTAATAATAATTCTAGATAAGATAATAAGTATAATATTTATTTAGATTCCTACTGTTAGGTTGGGTTTATACTAAGTAATAGGATCTCTAAATAGGTAGGCGTTCTGCTATATGACTATTCGAACTTGTCTTTCTCCTTACTTAGCTGCTGCTCTGTATTGGTATTTAAGCCTTGCCGCCCGGAATAACTATTATTCTGGGTGCCGGTGTTCTCTTATGGGGGACCTAATGGGCCCCTGGTGCCCCCCCTCTCTGCTGTAGCCTGACATGATCCTCCCTCTGAGAGGTTCTATCCTTAGAACCTAACTACTAAGGTCCGGCGTAGGGAAGTGGCGTTTCGCTCCCCCTCTGGTGCCCCTTATTGGTTGGGACCTGGGAGTCTGTTTCAGGCTCTGTGTCTCAGCCTCCTGACGTTAGATCCCAGCTAATATCAGCCTCCTAAGATACATTCTGACTATAGTTATATTTTAGTTGATTTAGTGCCCCCCCTGGGGTAACCTATCTTTCTTAGCTATAAGAGTATTAAAAGAGTTTCTTCCTTACTTCTAGCTATAGGGACTTTATATTTACTATATTTATAGTTTCTCCTCTCTTTAGAAATATTCTCTTAAGTATCCTCTAGTAACTATTAGTGGGTTTCCTATTCCTTCCTATTTTATAGAATATTATTTTTAGTATCTAGATTTAGGTATTGTTTGCTTTATGGTTCTCTTAGCTTTAGAGAACTATATTATCCTTTATATTACTTCTATTATCCTCCCCTAGTGACCTCTAAGTGACCTCTTTATTGTTAAATTATGTGCCTTCTGCCCTAGTGAAACTCTTAACTGCTTATAGTTAAGTAAAGGCTGTTTTTGTTATTTAATTTCTTAATTTTGCAGATATAACTACTGTTTTCTTTTGTTAATAACTTTATTTTCAGGATGCTGATAATAATAATAATAATATAATATCTGCTTCTACTGCTACTGGTACCCTACTTCTGCCTCCTCCTCTTGCTCTAAAGAAGGGAGTGACTAAGTTTTCTCACGCTGCTTACAAGCAGCTGCCTGCTGATAGCTCTAATAATAATAATAACTCTAATTTCGTGTATCCTGTTTCCTGCTGTTACTGCCTCTGTCTTTTGGCTGGCTGGAATCCCTGGGGCTCTGCTCTAATACTTTACCTCTACTGTGAGACTACTAGTAGGTTTCTATAGCTTCCCTGTCTTTATTATTCTAACTATCTTAGATACTAATAATAAGTATTCTTATTATGCTGCTATACGTAGTAAGGAGTATATTTCAGTATATCTCTATCTCCCCTCTTGTAAGCTATTTCTGTAGCTAAGAATTTCTTTCTGATATTTCCTAGGTTACTTACATTACTACTTCCTCCACTCTAGTCCTCTATTATCTTTTTAATAATTTTTTATTAGAACCTAACCCCCTTGCTGCCACCTATGAAGCTGAGGTAATTTTTTATATTTTTAATCTCTAATACTTCCCTACTAACTAGTTTTATAGGAGGAGCTTGCTAAGGTGTAGACTGTAGCTAAGAAAGCTCTCCAGGCTAAAGCCTCCCACACTAATAAGTCTGACACTAAGCGTAAGGCTAAGGATAAGGAGGCTGAGTAGCTAACCTGTAAGCGCTAAGTTGTGGCTGCTGAGGTTATAGTTTCTGCTGCTTTATGGTAAAACTACCTCTTAGAGTGAAGCTTCCAGGCTACTGCTGCCCTTCGCCTAGCGTAGGAGGTATAGATCCGCACTATTAAGATTCAGACTGCTACCCTCACAGGCTTCTAGACTGCTTTTTTAGAGTAGTCTTCAACCTATTCTTACGTTATTAGTGCCTTTTTCCTCTTTTAGTATTTTTCTGGTAACTTCCTCTCTCTTAATATTTTTATTATAGTATACTAGTAATTTTAATTTCTATTTGCCCTCCCTTAAGAATTCTAATGAGAGGGGTGATAATAATAGTGATAATACTAATGGAAGTGATAATAATAATAAAGCTACTTAATTTTATTTTTTTCTGCTTTCCTATTAATATTTTATATTTATGTTTCCTTTAGGGTTTAGTTACTACCTTTAGGTTTATTTTATTTTTCTCTAGTTTTTAGGTTTAATATAAGCTTTCTAGCTTTATCTTGCTGATAACTTAACTCTGCTGCCTCTCTTGTGATCTGCTAGTGATACTCTAAATGCTTATTTTATACTTAGATTTTAACTTTTTTGAAATATAATATTAAGATTCTTATAAATTTTCTTCTACTTTATATTTTTTCTACTTAACTAAGTATTATTAATTCCTTTAAGGTTTTTTATAATCTGTAATATAGTTAATTTTATATATATTATTTTCTAGATTTTTAATAGGGATTATTTAAGGTTCTAGTAGTTCTCCTCTATATTTTTTTAACTGGAATAGGGAGAAGATATTATGAATTTAATATTTTTTTTTGAGGTTAAGTTTAAATACTTATCCCTTATTGATTATTTGTATTATTCTGAATAGCTTTAGGTATTTATTAGATAGTTTCTTAGCTGGTTACTTTTACTTAATATTTTTAGTAAATAGTAATATGTAATTACTAATCTTGAGGTCTAACTGCCTCCTTTTCTTATTATATTACTTTATGTATTTTTTATTTATCTCCTCTAGTAGAGTTTTAAGTTACCTGTAATATAACTAAAAGTATCTTACTCTCTCTTCTGTTATTGGAACAGTTTTGGGTTTAACTTCCTCTGGGATATTATTGTAAGGTCTTATTAGTAAATAGCCTATTAAAGTATCTACTAGTGTTACCCTAGTGGTGCTGTGAATAGAGATATTATAGATAAACTTAGCTATAAGTAACTACTTTATTTAGTTATTCTGGTTAAAATTAATTACTATTTTTAGGAAGTATTTTATATTCTGATTTTAATGTTCTATTTGACTGTCTGTTTAGGGGTAGTATACTATATTTAGTTTCTACTTAATAGCTAGTAAGTAGGTAATAAGCACCTAAAATCTGCTTGTAAATAGTGATTCTCGATCTAATATAATAGTCTGAGAGATTTTATATTTTAGGAGAATATTATTTACTAGTAAGGCTGCTAGTTTGTCTACTATTAAGAACTTTCTGGTTAGTAAGTAGAGAGTATACTTAGTGAATTAATTAATAACCACTAGGATACTATTATAGTTTTTCTTTAAGAACTTTATTAACTTAGATAATTTAGTGATGAAATTTATATTAATATATTATTATAAGCTGTTAGGTATTAGTAGAGATGCTAGTATACTATATAGGAGGTAATATCTAGGTTTTGATCTTTAGTATACTGCACACTAGGATATATATTTTATAATATCCTTTCTTATTAACTTCCACTAGTATATCTAGCCTAACCTCTTAAGTATCTTAGTAACTTTTAGGTGCCCTCTTAGGGGTTTATTATGAAAGACTATTAGTAGATTAATCTGAAGTTAGTAACTATTTGGGATAATTAGCTTATTTTGGAATCTCACTTCTTCTTTATTGTTGAGAGATTACTTACTGCTTCTCAGTTATAATCTTTCTTCTCTCTTTATAGTAGCTTCTTTCTGTATCTCTCTGATTTCCTTTTTTAATATTCCTTTTAGTCTCTCTAGGATAAGATCCTTAGGATTTATTTGAGGTTTTTAGCTTTAGAGGGATACTGCTACTATTCAGTCTGGAAACTAACTTAAGAAGTCTTTAAGGAAAGCTATTTTAGTATCCTGAGTCTCTCTCTCTGTTAGTTAGTAGTTAGGTTATCTAGAGAGATTATTAGCTGGGTTTTACTTTCCTAGCTAGTAGTTAATAATATAATTAAATAATAATATATTTTATAGGAGTCTTACTTGTTTACTGTTAAGCTGGGGTTTTACAGCTAGATATTAATAATCTAAGTGGTTAGTAATAAAGGTGATTTTATGTTGAGAGTATAAGAGGTAATATTTCTATATAAGTGTTGTTTTATAGATAGTTAGTAGCTTTATCTTTAGTGTTCTATATCTTAACTTTACTTTTCTTAATTTCTATAAGAAGTATGTTAGTAGTTACTATTTACCCTCTTCTAGCTGGGTTACTACTATCTTTATAGTAAAATCTGAAGTGTCTGTCTCTATCTAGATTAGTAGGATTAAGTTAAAATAATATAGAATAGGAATTTTAGTGAACTTTTCTCTTAGGTTTTTAAAAGTTTTTATTATTTTAGAGGTTATTATATTTTCTTTCTTTATTTATTTAGTTAGTTGATTAGTAAGTTTAGTATTTACTATAAAGTAGTTCTGAATAAATTTCCTGTAGAATTTTATGAATCCTAAGAAAACTTAAATCTCTTTAATGCTAGTAGGTACTAGCTATTTCTTAATAGTTACTACTCTCTCCTTTTTTATAGTAATATTATTAGGGGAGATTATGAAACCTAGAAATTTAATAGTTTGTATATGAAACTTACACTTCTCTAGATTAGTATAGAGTTCTGTAGTGGATAATTGGCTGAGTATCTTCTTTACTACTTCTATATATTCCTTTTTTATCTTTGTGAAAATTAGGATATTATCTAGGTAAATGATATAGGTAACGTCCATAAGGTCCACTAGGGTGTTATTAATATATGCCTGGAAGGTTACTGGGGTATTAATAAGCCTGAATAGTATAACCTGATACTTAAAGTGCTTATACTGTATTCTGAATACTATCTTCTACTTATCTTTCTCTTATATATACATTTGGTGGTATGTATCTTTTAGATCCAGCTTGGTGAACTATAAGGCTTCCTCTAGCTGGTTTAAGATCTTACTAATAAGAGGCAGAGGTGTTTGGTTCTTGATAGTGATATTGTTAAGCTCTCTATAGTCTATATATAATTTTAGCTTACTTTTTTTCTTTAGGATTAATAGGATTAGCGTCCCTACTAGGCTCTGAGATATTCTGATTTATCTTTTTTTTAGTGTTGATGCTAGGTATTATTATAATTTCTCTAGTTTTTTCTCTATAAGAGGGTAGATAGAGTTCTATGGGAGCTTCTTGCTCTTCTTTAGCTTTATTGTATGTATGTGAGTACCCTCTTCTGCTAGTATATTTACTTTCTTTATATTGAAAATGTGGGCTCACTCTTGGTATTCTAGTGGTAACTGGGCGTCTCTATTCTTTTCCTTATTTGTATCTCCCCTAGGTTACTGCTATATGGCCTGCTGCTCCCCCTCTATTAATGCTAACAGGGTTGAAATTACTAGTGTACACTTAGATTATCTTTTGGTTTTGTTGATCGCCTTAGTTTTATATACTAGTTTGATATTGCTGATAGTTAAGGGATAAGTTCAGCCTAGAGTTCTCTACTCTAGGTTTAGTTTTGCTTCTCTATCCTAGGGGATCTTTAGGATAATGTTGTATTTGCTGGTTTTGCTTACTTGGAATGTGTAAGACTTTATCCTTATTATGCTGAAATTATCTGTAATCTTTATAACTATAGTATATGTTTTATATTTAGGTGTTACTCCCCCCTAGAGACTTAATATCTCTGGCTCTCTACTAATCTCTATGGGTTTAGTGTTGTATAATATATTCTAACCTAGGATATTCTTATTAGCCTCTGGGTTGATAAGTGCTTTCTTCTTCCTCTAATTCTTCCCTGTATGGATTAATATCTCAGCCTTAAAGTGTTGGTGGAGCTTTAGATCCTATAGGATTTGAATACTATTAACTCCAGTTGCTGCTGAGTGATAGAGTCTTTCTGTATGCCTAGATTCCTTATATGTGTGGTATATATCTTCTTTACACTGGTAAGATATGTAGCCTATCTTGCTACAGTTGTAGCACTTTAGAAGCCCCCTGGGGGCTATAGTTCTGGCCTGTGGGGTGCCCTCTTGCTTAATTTCAAGTGATGTAGCCACAGTAGTGGACTGCTCCCTAGACCAGTTCTCACTACTTATCTCTCTAGTAGGGATTACTATTAGCATTATTAGTGGTCTGTAGCTTCTCTGTTCTAATATCTTATAGGTAGGATCTACTGGGATTAACTTACTTATAGATTGTTTAACAGTCTCTACCTATTTAGTAGTATAATTTAGTTCCTAGTGAGTCACTAGGAGGCCCCTAGTTATAATTACTCTCTTCAACTCTAGTAGCAAGTAGTTAATAATATTAATAATATAGAGCCTCTCCAGCTGGGTGTCTGGGTATTCAGCCTTAATAGTTTTATAGATGTCGATAAACTGCTAGTAGGTTTAGCTAACTTTCTACTGTATAGTATCTAACTGAGTGGATATAGTAATAGCTCTAGTGTTAGCGTTATCTATACTTAACTTGAGTTACTCCTCTATAGCTGACTAAGTGACCTACTTAATATTATTACTGTATGTAATAAAGATCTGCTTAATCCAGTAGCGGGAGGCGATATCCTTAAGGTATAAGTCTGTATACTAGACCTTATCTTTATCCACTGTAAAGTTATCTTCTACTATAGTAAACTATCCTCTAAGTTTAAATAGAAAGTTATTAAGGTTAGACTAACTACCTCCCTTATAACGAATAGGGGTAAGCTATTTCACTAAGAGGTCTCTTCTCTACCTCTTAGGCTCCAGATTAGGAATAGTAAGGCTCTTAGTGGTCCCCTCCTTTATATTTTCTCCTCTTCTTAAAACTATCAGCTTCTCTAACTTCCGCTTCTTTCTTAATTTCGTTGTTTCTTTTTTAATTAATTGATTAAGCTTTGCTTCAGAAAGGTTGCTATTATTCTGGGGGGGCTGCTGCTCCCCAGGGTTGTTAGTGCTACTGTTGGTTACTATAGGGGTTAGTTCTCTGCTTATACCTAACTCTCCCGAGCTATCAACAGCATACTACGCTTAGGTGATTTATATATGTGGCGCTATTGTAGTCCCACTGGTTAGTATACCTAAGAGTAGGTAGAAGTTCAAATATGTCAGGCTGGGTTTATACTAAGTAATAGGATCTCTAAATAGGTAGGTGTTCTACTATATGATTATTTGAACTTGTCTTTCTCCTCACTTAGCTGCTGTTTTGCACTGGTATTTAAGTCTTGCCGCCCGGAATAACCATTATTCCGGGCGCTGGTATTCTCTTATGGGGGACCTGATAGGCTCCCGGTGCCCCCCCTCTCTACTGTAGCCTGACACCTACTATAATTATCAATATCTATATTACCAAAATAACTATAATAATTATTAATCTAACTATTATAATTAATATAATAATTACTATCTACAATTCAATAACTATTATAAGAATTATTACTCTCACTATAATAAATATCATCCTTATTATAATAACTATTACGATAAATATAGACCTTAATTTGATAATAATTAAGATCGCTCACACTAGTTAAGTATTTAAGAGGATAAACTAATAGATAGGTTAGAGAAACCTATTAATAACCAGAAAACTTCCTAAGATACTAGACGTAATAATAGAGCCTCTCATAATAAGAATAGAAGAAATCCTTATAATAAGTATATCTAAACCCCTCATAACAGATATAACTAAAACTACTATAATAACTACTCTAATTACTATATTTAACTATTAGTTAAGATTTACTATATATCTACTTAATTACTTTCTACTGATTATTCACCTTCTCGCTCCCCTAATAGCTACTACTATTATTCTTATTCTTCCTCTACTGACTCTACTTACTCTAACTCAGACTTACATTCTTTAAACTCTACTAACGATCATTAAAGGTAGATTATAAATCATTAAAACTATCCTACATTCCTATTTTTACTATATTATCTACTACCAGAAAAATAAAACCTAAATATAAAAAAAAAACAGACTAGATAGATAAACTAACCTGAGAGTGAGAATATTATAATAGATACTTCAGTTAAGAATATAATATCTAATATTAATAAGTAATAAGAAGTTATAAACTTATCTTTATAATTAATTAACTTTTCTACTAAAATTATTCCCTTAAGCTTAACTTACTCTGCTACTTCTTTACTAATTACAGAGAAGAATTCCCCAGAAAAAACTATATTATAAGTGGAGGATAACCAGAAAGTTATAACCTCTAAGTAAGTAGATAAAGAGGTTAAGGTTAGTATTATTATAGATAAAGCTATAGATTATTTAGATATTAAATATATCTATACTATTTTATCTTATACTTATATTAAAAAATATAATATTTATATTATAGAAGGTTAAACTTTTAAGTTTAATTTCTATTTCTACTTATATATTATTATCTATCTACTTAATAGACCCCTCTATATAGTTTATCTGGATATCTACTCTATAGTATTAATTATCTAGAAAGACTTCTTAGTAAAATACTTTCTAAATACCTATATCTAACCCTGTGAATCTTTCTAATTAGGTAGTATAGAGATTAGTAGACTGTTGATTATATCTATAGCGGAATTACTTATCTCTTTACAAGAACTTAATAGTTTCATCTTCTTAACTTTACATTAAATCTATATAGTTAACTAAGTCTCCTGTAACTTCATCCTGGGAGGATATTTCCTACGCTCAAACTCCCTTAACCTATAATAAGGTAAGTAAGAATAAAATAACTAACTAAAAACAGAAGATAGTTATAGTATCCTAATTATATTAATAGCTCTAAAATATATATCCTAAAGATAGATAGTCCAGTTTTATATAGATTAAGATATTATAATTCTATCTGGATATAGTATTAATATCTAAATTAAATACAGAAGTCTACTAGTTATAACATATAGTTACTTAGTATATCTACTTACTTATTTAGACTTATACTAACTATCCTTAGGCAGCTTAATCTAAGTAATTATAATAGGCTAAGACTGATATCTGCTTTTCTCTAATTTTGGTGATATCTTTATAATAATCTATAAGGGCTAATAACTTAGTATTCTTAAGTATATAGAGATTATTAAAATAAGAGAAGTTTTTCTTACTAATATATTATTTACTGTAACTTTAGTTAACCTATTAGGATTAGAAAGCTTGGAAGATAATTCTGATAACCTAAAATATCCTAATAGCTATCTATTTTATATACCCTAAGATATTAATAAAAATCCACTAAATCTGGTAACAGATATGTCTAAATACTGAGGTCTGGATTTCTATTAACAAGTTTATCAGCTGCTTCGCAATTATACATACCTATTTTACACAGGAGTAAGTTAATTTAATAATAGTATTCAGATACTTATTCCCTTCAAACCTGACACTAATCTCTCTAACTTAAACTAACAACTATATATATTATCCCGCTGAGATTAAGAAGCTATAGATACTATTCTAGATCTTTTAATAGAAGAAGGAATTATAGAAAAAATGCTACTTAGTAAACTAAATTCTTTATTAGCCTCAGTTTTTATTATATAGAGGAATAGTAAACTATATGTTGTTATTAATTTGCGAGAAGTTAATATTAAGTTAAGTATAGATATATATTTATTACTAAGATAAGATAATATTCTTATATTATTATATAGTAATATTATATTCTTTATTATAGATATTATAAAAAAATTCTTTAACTAAGAAATTAAACTTAAAGACTACTAGAAGATATTTTTTATATTACTATATTAAGGATATAAATATTTTACTATTAATATTATAAGTTTAACTATATCCCCAGCTTTTTTTTAATATCATATAAAAGTCTTACTTAAATAATATCTATAGTAGTTTATTCTTATCTATATTAACGACATTATTATTTACTTTCGAATACTAAATAATTACCTCTAATATTTACGACTTTACTTCATACTACTAGAGAAATTGGGATATATACTCTTGCTGTCTAAATATTATTTTACTTAATCTAGACTGGAAGTATTTAGTTATTTCATTTTAAGATTCAGTCTGAATACTATATCTAAAAAAGTTAAAATTATTATAACTTTTAATATATTTTAGAACCTCTAAGATCTAGAGAGTAGACTTAAATTAATAAGCTATTATAGGGATTATATTTATAAATATTCTATTATTATAGAATTACTACTAAAGATAAAATCCTTAGGTTTTCAAGATTCACTACTAAAAAACTTATAATATAACAGCTTTACTGCCTAACAGACACTACTACTATTACTTAAGATTACTACTGAAATATCTAACACTTAAAGAGTATAGTAAACTAGAGAAAATACCTAACACTTTAATATATAGGATAAAGTTAAGATAATATAAGAAAGACTGAAATATAAGCTTATAATAATTACAGAATTTATATTCCCAGACTACATTAAGCTTTTTATCCTTTCTATTAACATAAGTTACAAAAATATTAATATAGCTCTATATTAAAAGTAACCTAACAACAAAATATATCTAATTCTTTTCCTCTTAAGAATTCTATCTTCTATAGAAACTAATTATAATGTAATAGAATTAGAGATACTTAATCTATACTAATTATTAATAAAGCTAAAGCACTACTTAGATAACAGTAAGGTATATATTCTAACAGATTATATAGCAATCTGAGATAGCTTTTAAGTAATTAGAGGAGGTAAACTAAAAGGTTAATACAGACTAGTTAACTAGAGGTTATACCTAGCAAAATAGGCAGATTATATCACTATTCAATATCGTTCTAGCTGGAAATATGTTAATATTAATACTCTCTTATATTTACTAATTACTAAGTCTCTCCTATATATAAAGTTAACTAATAATAAGGAAGATAAGTAACTACAGATATTTAATACAGTTAGCTTTCAGCAGATAACTAAACTATTAACATTAGATGCAGTTAAAAGGATTTTTATAGTAACCAGATAGTAGGCTTAGTGATAGCTTACTGGAGAACTAGCTAAATAGCCTACTAAAAACATAACTAAATAACCCTCTAATAAGACTACTAAATAACACTCTAAAAAAGATATAGAGTAACTCCCTAAAGAGACTACTAAATAAAGTTTTAAACTTACTAAAGATTAATATATAACTAATCCTCCAGTATCTTTAGTTACTATAAACTTATTTATATCCAACAGCTTACGAAAAGATATCTAGGAAGCTCTACTAGATAATCTAACCTTTTAATATATTTATAAAAATATAATAACTAAATATCAATCTTAACTATAAAACTTTATCTTAGCCTCCAATAAGCTACTCTATCTAAGAGAGGATAGTAACCTGCATCTATATATACCACGAAAAGTTATTCCTAATATCTATCGCATAACTCACAATAACTAAGTATATACTAGCCTCAGTAGAGTATACAAGTTCCTCAGACAAGTCTGTTTCTTTTAAGGTATATATTAAGAATTAATAACCTACATTACTATATATCCAGAATATCGCAAAGCCAAACCTAATTACACTCAGACTTATAGTAATATATAACTAATTAAAGTTCCCTAGGTTCTATTAACCACTCTCTACCTTAATTTCATAATTAACTTACTAATATCAAAAAAACAGCATAATACTATACTACTTATTACTAACAAAACTTTAAAGTTTATCTATACTATTCTGGGATATACTATATAGATAGCAGATAACTAAGTAACTGTATATATCTAACAGATTTACCCTAACTGGAGCCTACTAGATATTTTTATATTAAATATTAACCTAAAGCTTATCTCTATATTATAGATATCTCTCTATTATACAGTATCTATAAAACTTAAAGTTTCTACTGTATACTACTATTAAGTAAACAGTTAAGCTGAATAGTCTATCTAAATATTAGTTTATTTATTCTGTATACTTATTAGCACTCAACTAAACTACAGTCACTAGGAAGACATCTTACCTTATATACTTATATATCTAAATACCTCCACTTTAGTAACTATATACTATATTCTATATAAAGTCCTATTTAGTTAGAAACTAAAGTTCTTCTTCTCACTAATATATTAAAATTCTCTTAACCTTAGAGAATATTAAAATTAGGTCAGATAGGAAATATAGAAAGCTTACTAAATATCCCTTATAAGGATAGTAAGTTACTATAATACCCACTACTATATCCCTCCTAAGCTTAATAAGGGAGACTTTATATATATTAAACTGGCAAAAAAGGATAATCTAGAATACTATCTTAATAACCAGACTAAATTCTCCTATACTCAAGAAGGTTCCTTTAAGATTAAGAAAGTTATTAACCTCCTTAAGTATTATATTAAGCTCCCACTATAGTTTAGATAGCATCCAGAAATATCTATTAAATATCTTAATCCCGTCCAAACTAACCCCTATAACAGAATATCTAACCCTCCAGGACTAATTCAATAAGATATAGACGAGAAATTTATTATTAAACATATTATCACACATAATAAGTAATATAGCATCCTATAATATCTAGTTAAATAGCTAGGCTACCTAGAACTAATATAGTAGGAAGTAATATCCCTCAAATAAGATATATCTTAGCTAGTATACTATTACTATATATTAAAACCATAACGCTAGTAGTGAAAATAAAGATATAGATAATAGCTTCCCAGGAGATAAGATATTATATATCTATATTAAGAAACTTTTAGTATCTTTTATATATAATATATATTAATACTACTATTAGATATTAACTATAAGTATCTAAAAGTAATCTTATCTATATCTCCCTTTAAATTTATCTAACTAATTATATAATTTATATTAATAGAAACCTATAAAATTCAATATACTTTCCTTAAGATAATATTTAATATCTTCTATTTCTTTTTATTTACCTCCTCCCTATTAAACTCTTCCCTTCTCTCTTTATACTCTCTTATAATTTTCAATAATATTACTAGAATTTTTTCCTTTTTATTTAGTATATTATTAATTCTTATTTATTCTACTAATCTTACTTATCTTTATACTTACCTCTCAGACTTTATAATAGACTATATATCTAGAGATAGTCTGATTAACCCAGAAGTAGCTATAGCTTAATATAAAAATATCATTAAAGCTGATAATATTAATATATATCCTATCTCCCACGCTTGGAGTATATCTTACCTACCTTCCCCCGCTGAGAATATATTATATCCCGAATCCCAGAATAATAAATCTTTATTCCCTATTCCTTCTATTATAGATATTATTCCCAATCTCTAGAGTATCCACACGACTATATAAGATAATAGTTAGAGTGGTACTATAATATCTACTATTTACAATAGTTAGGGTAATATTATAATATCCACTACTTATAATAGATAGGATAACACTGAAGATACTAAAGAGAATAATCTTAATAGAGAAGAAGATAATAATAGAATATAGAATTAAGCTTCTGACGAAAAGGAAATTATAAACTACTTTAATACTAAGTTTTAACTTTAGGAGGGTGAAATATTTAGATCTCTCACTAAATAGAAAGTTAATTTTTATAATTTAGAGGATATTATTATACCTTCCTAACCACTCTAATATAAACTTAAAGATCCTAAATTTAGTAAGTAGAATATAATATCCTAGAAGCTAATTAAATTAATAGATACTATAAATATTAACCACATTAATATTATTAATAAAATAATAAGATTCCTTATTACTATTAAAATAAAAACTAATATAGAATCTGTAACTATTAGATATATTATAAATTCTCTTATAGCTATTAAGAGATATAAAATTAGAGTTATTACTAATAGAATAAAATATAATAATAATAAAGTTTCTATTAATATTATTATTATTAGATTTCAGATTTTTCCCAGCTTTATATAAATTACTTACTCTTACTATTATAAAAAGAAAAACTATATTTTTATAAAAATAGTAATTTCCTATATATATTTTATAAGCTACTTTAAGCTAATTAAGATTCCTAAGAATAATCTAGATAAGATAATATATCTTAGTTATACTTTAGGTAAATTCCTACTTATCCTGACAATATATCTAACAATTAAGAATATAAACTTTTAGAAGCAGTATTATAGAATTACTAACCTTTTAGAAAATAAAAATCTTACTATTTATCTTAAGGAATAGGAAAAAGTAATTACTTCTATTAATATATTAATATTAATAATACCTTAAAACTAGATAATTACTACTAAATAGTTTATTAAACTAGAGAAAAACTATAATATTTCCCTTAATATATCAAAAGAAGCTATCTATAATGCTAACTAATAGTTTAGAGATTTTAATAATCTTAAATAATTAGACTGAACTATCTTAAATATTAGTAACTTCAGACCTCCTTACTTTAAGCTTTCTCTCTTTATATTTAATAATCTGAAATCCTATATAGTTACTTATTAAATAGGATTATATAAAAAGTTTAAGTTTAAGCTTACTTTATTATATAAGCTTAGCTAAAAGAACTTTAAAATAATACTCCTTACAGATAGAATATTAATATAATAAGATAATAAAGTAATATATAGCTGCAAACTAGATAATATTATTTAGATATATATTATTATTATTAAATATGTTAAGAATAATAAATATATCCTTCTCCCTTAAATTAGAAACTACTTCTATATCTAATTCCCTAATATAAATAATATAACTACTAGAGACTACTCTATTAATAAATATAATCCTAATATTATTATTAGATATATAGTTAAGTATTTTATTAAGAAAGTTAAGACTGTAATTAATAATTATAATAATATTATAAAAAGTATTTAATCTTTATAAGAGGAACGTAATATCATAATAATCTCAGCTGTAGTTAATATTATAATAACTATTCCTAATATATAGTGACAGAAGCTCCCAGCTGACTTAGATAACAACGAGAATAAGATCATTATTATAAACTTCCTCCTCCACCTCTTCTGTAATATTTATAAAGATAAAGAAGAATAGGAGATCAGAATTATAGAGGCTATTATACTCTATAAATACTAACTACCCTCCACACTCAATATATTCTAGAACGTAATATATATTATATTTATACTTAGTAGTAATATAGTATAGATTTATTTCCTTCTTTATATTCCCCTTTAACCTTTCTAGCCTAAATATCTTATTGCTCCTTCTATAGTCTTCTTCTTATTCACACTCAGAATGGATATTAGTGATATTTAAGCTATTATCTCGTAAGCTGATACTTTCTTATATTCTATTATTATCTATACTAAGTCTGATCTTATAACTACTAAATACGAGATAGTAGTAATCTTTAAGATAGCCTAATTACTAGATATATCTTTTAATTTTAAGGTTTAAAACTATACTTTTAAGTTTAGAAATACTAAATCTATAAATATATATAAGGTATTCCCTACCCTAAAGGAATTTAAAATTGTATTATATTAAAAATAATTTCAGAATAGTCTGTCAGAAGTTCCTACTAGATTTATACTATATTATAATAGCTCTAACTTAGGTAAATTAACTTTCAGAATAAAGATAATAGTTTAGATTACTATAGATAGTATCTATAAGGGAGTCTGGATAGCTTATAGTAATAAATTCTGCTAAGATACTATAGAGAAACTAATTTATTATAAAGTAAGAGATAATATTATTATTACTTAAGTCTACTCTATAAGAATAATAATAAATATTATTATAAATTTTATAGTAGCTAAAGATATTATATTTTCTAAGATATTTCTTATAAATTATACTGAGAAAGTAATTAATAAGTTAATATAAGATTATAAAAAGAAGTTTTATAATAACTACCCTCTTTAAGATCCAAATTTCCTTACCTATAAAGTTATAGTATTTATAGTTATAAATAGGCAGTTAGACTTCTTAACTTTTTATATTAAGATAAATCTCTCTGATAATAATAAGAAAAAGCTGAAGTAATAAACTTACTAATTACTTACTAATATTCTTATTTTAATCTATATTATTGTTGGTATATTAGTTGTAATTTTAGATATTATTAGTTTAACTAAGTTTAAGATTAATTTTACCTCCTAATAGAATCTAGATATTATATTTATAGATAAAGCTGGCTGTATACCTGAATTTCAGGTGTATATTTACTTTACTTAGTTTAAATCTATATTAGTTATAGCTACTAGTGATATTAAGTAATTTAGTCTGATAAGTAAGAGTAATAATAAGTATAGCGATTGGAAGTTAACTTTTAAACTCTAATATAGAATATCTCTTATTAGTTATATTATTTTTATTAATATTATAGTAGCTTACCTCTTAACTAACTACTATAATTATAAAACTATTATTATATAGGCTAAGAATAATATTTACTATAGATATATAGAATTAATCTAATATACCTTACTTTTTATTAACTTTTTCTGAAAAGATATAAGATAGATATTATATATTAGTAATACTAAATAAAACTTGTTTATTATTAATATTACTGAGGGAGAAGAATAATTAGTTAGAACTAGTTTTAATAATATTGCTAATTGTAACTATATATTTAGCTTGATCTTTAAAGTCTACTTTATCAGCTTTCTCTTAATTTTTAATATGAATAAAGTAGATATTATTATAATTATTACTCTATATTTAGGATAATATAATAATTATATCTAAGAATAGGCTTTTAAAGCTGCTAGTAATTATATATGTGAGAATATTATCTTTAAGGTTCTAGATAATAGTATAAGTATAGAGGCAGACTTAATTATCTTTAATACTGTCTAAACTAAGAAGCTTAGTTTTATTCCAGACTCTTAATATATAGTTATTACTACTATATATATATATAATATAGCTATCACACTATTAAACTCTAGAAACTAGTTACTTAATAATAAAAAGAGAAAAATCGCTAGTATAGATAAGTATAATACTATAGTTAGCTACTTTAATTAGTATAAGGAATAATAAATATATATTTACTTCTATATAGGTAAAATTAGCTGGAATCTACTTTATATAAGATATAGTAGACTATAATATAAGAATAATAAATATATTACTAAGAGGATATATAAGATATATAAAAGCTAATATTATATTATATTCTATATTAATAAGATTAAAATTAGATTTATGTATAATACTGATAGATATAAAGAAGAAGTATAGAAAAAAGAGAATATAGATTCTACTATTATTTTATATATTCCTCCTCCTCTCTTCACTAAGATAGATATTATATATTTCTATATTAATATAGCTGTTAACTATAAAGTTACTTATTATTAAGATAAGAAATATCTTAAAAATACTATTAATAAAATAGATAAAATTCATAATATCCTTAATAAACTTAAGAAGATAGATATAGATAATATTTTCCTTAAGGAAACTATTATTACTAAATCTGAATTTATTACTATAGAGGAATATATAATTAGATAAGATTATAGTTAGCTATTAGAGGATATAGAGAATACTTAAAATTATAAAGATAATAAACTTAAAGTTAATAGAGGAATTTAGTGATAAATTATATAGATATAGAATATAGATTTAGATAGTCTGAAAAGAGGTTTTATATTTAGTTTATATATTATAATAATAATAGGGATATTACCTTCAGTTAGACTGGGGATTATTATATAACTATATATAGCATAGCTCTATATTAGGTTACTTATATATATGGGAGGCCTGTCTGAGCTATAGTATGTAGTCTAGATCTCTCCAGTTACACTACACTTGACGATTTATAGAGACCACCTGATTGATAGGCAGTTCTCTTTTCTTTTGTGATGACCAGCATATGGCTGCTCCTCACAATTTCCAAGTATTCTCCATTCAGCATCCGCAGAAACACCAGCAATAGCCAAATGCGTTCTGATATTGAAGCCAACAAGGGACAGTGTCGGAGACTGCTCGACGCTGCATCCACGGCGACGACTAAGAACGGAGCAACGGACTCATTCGTACCGTTGTCTGCCATGCGAAAGGCCCTGAGTCGTGAGAATGTCAAAAGTGCGCTGGAGTGCCATCGCGACAAGCTAAGAACGCCTATCTCCGAGCTGGTTGACTTCGTCTGCGGAGAAAATGGAGCGATGAGAGGCTTTGCAACCCTGGTATGGATCGGCAAGCCTAGAAAGATTGAAGTCTTCTACGACAGTGGGTTCGTCGACTCGATGCTTCCCATCGGCGTAGATGTTGGGAAGGCGAGAAGTATCGCCCCCAATCCGGCCAACGATGAGGCAATCAAAAAGGCTTTCTCCAACAAACACTGGAACGAACCCGTGCTGGGAACCTTCGAAAGTGCTCAATGGCGTTTCTTGGCTCCCGTCTTCACTGAGAAGGCGTTTGAATACAAGTTCGCCAAGCAATGCCCGATGCCATTCTTAACAAGCATGACTGTCGAGTCTGCAAAGAGCACTCTCTTCAGTTTCGTGGAAGAAAGGTCGATGGATGCGTCTCATCTTCAAGTGAGCAGCCAAACAGTGAGCGCCCCCCAGAGTCACCTCCTAGTCCCGGTCGAGGAAGCAAACATAACTGATCCAAATTCGGACATTAGCGTTTCTCCCACGATGAGAACGGCCATCGTCGCGTGGCCATCAAGTTTTTGAAGAACCAAAACAGAACCGACAAGGCTTTCGAAGAAGCTGCCGCGGAGGAGGCAAACGTGCTGAAGATGTTTCGAGACCTGAACGACCCTCACCTCGTCAGGGCTGTTGCGTACTATACCAGAGGTGCTGAGCATTTCATCATCTTCCCATGGGCTAATGGTGGAAATCTGAGGGAGTTCTGGATGAAGGAGAACCCGAGACTCCTCGACGGAGCTTTTCTCTCCTGGTTCTTCGAGCAGTTATGTGGCCTAGCCCATGCCATGAAGAGGCTGCATGCCGCCAAAACTGGCAGCGCAAAATCGGACAACACATGTCGACACGGAGACTTGAAACCGGAGAACATCCTGTGCTTCGCAGACGCAAGCTTGCACAACCAACCATGGCTGGTCATAGCAGATGTCGGGTCTGCCAGAGTCCATGCCCAGGCCACCGAATTTCGAAATGATCCCACTCGAACTGTAGTTGGGACTGTCATGTACGGGCCACCCGAGGCCGTTGTGGACAAGACCAAACCACGATCCCGACGATATGACATCTGGTCCATCGGTTGCATTTACCTCGAGTTTCTCATATGGATCCTTTACGGCAAAGATGAGCTATCGCGCTTCGAGACGGACATCACAAACCGACAAGACAGATCAGGCCAGTTCTTCGAAGTTGCGGGAGGGACAGCCTCGCTCAAGCCGAGTGTCCGGCGCTGGATCGACTGGATCAGGAAGGACGAGCGGTGTCCTCCTGGAACTGCCGTACGAGAGCTCCTGGAACATATATGCAACAAGCTGCTGGTCATTGAGGTCGTCACAGCCACGAAGCAGCCCAAGCGGAGCATGACACTTCAAAGTGCAAGCTCCACGACTCCCAAGATTGTCGAAACCCCTGCCAACCTGGACTCCAATCCTGGCTCAGACCGCGCCACTGCCGAGGTAATGGACACTGATTTGCAAAGCATACTGAAAAAGGCATCAGGTCCGACTCCAGCTATTCCGTGGATCAACCCGAGGGCATTATCACCAGGTGGACCCAAGAGTGCTCTGGCGCCATTGACAACAGGTACCGGATCACGCCAGTGGTGAAGGCGTGAGGTGAAGAATAACTCTCCTAGGTCCTCGTTCCCCTCCAGTTCCACATTCTCAAGTGGAAGAGACAGAATCAAGTGGGTGGGTTTCTATCGACAGCACTCGTCGCAAAAAAGATGTAGGATAGTATGCTGCTTAATCTGGATCTTCTTACCGCTCTGACGCTTGCAGTATGTACGTTTCACGTTTTGATGCTTCTCTGCAGTGACTGATGAGTCCATCTTCCACCCAGACGGTAGGTTTATCGACCAGATCAGCTACATCTCAATGACACCAGTCGACTCAACAACTTCCACAGTTTGTACGTTCTTTCCAATGAGGCTTGAAAACCTGGCGACTGACGTAGAACAATAGACGGTATGCCTTCCTTTCGATTCTCCATTGCAGACTGAACACATCATGAGCTTTACATACTCATTCAAGACCTCCAGCCGGTCAGTACCTCGGTTTTTCCGGATGAATTCCGTTGAAAGATGGCAACTGAAGCCTCACACAGCTTGACGACGACTGGGAACACAGCCCCGACCTTACGACAGCTCAAGGGTTGCTGAAGAAGAATGGCCATCTCGAATTGCAGACCCAAAAAATCGACCAAGTGCACCTTTGCAATCGCTGCGCTTGTCTTCGCCTCTGGTCTTCAAGCTGTTCCTTCTCAGACTCCGTCGAGGGCCTCGGTGAGAAAGCGAAAGCTTGTGCCCTGTGTTGCTTTCTACTCTCAGCCACGGATCAGTCTGCTTCAGAGGGCCATGTCTTTCGATTCTGGACTTTTAACGCCTACTTGCTTTCCAGCAGCAAGCCAGACCGCCCCCTTGCCTCTCTCTGTAGCACCTCTGGTATCGTATCAGTCACATGGCCATGCACAATTCATAGCTTACTTGATCACAGATATGAGACCGATGACCATGCAATTGGGCCATCCTACTCTTTCGGCACCTGGCAGCACCAGACACGTCGAGTTGGTATCAACATGGCTTCTCACTTGCGACGAAACTCACTCCTGCTACCCAAAGGATACTTTTCTGCCTACTCGTGTCATTGACGTTGGAAAAATGGGATCCGCAACATGCAAGCTTGTCTGCGCGACCAGAGGCCAGACGAGTCCCGGGAGGTACGTCGCTCTGTCGCATCGATGGGGCGATTCCGACCAGCATCGCAAGTTTTGCACTTACGAATCAAACATTGAGAAAATGAAGCACGGCATCAACCTGTCGGATCTTCCCCGGACCTTTAGAGACGCCGTCGAAACCACCCGAAACCTGGGTCTGGATTATCTTTGGATCGATTCACTTTGCATCATACAAGACTGCGCTCTTGATTGGGTGCTGGAGTCGAAGCTGATGGAGCGCGTCTACAGCTCAGCCTACGTTACCATTGCAGCAAGCTGCGCCAGTGGGACCGACGATGGCTTCTTGAAACCCCGCCGCCAACGCCGTTTCGTTCCTATAGCGTCCCTGGAGAAGAGCATGCCTACCGTATATGTCTGTGAGCTGATGGACGACTTTGCCGGAGACGTTGAACAGGGCGAGTTGAACCAGCGAGCATGGGTCTTACAAGAGCGCGTTCTTTCTCGTCGTACAATATACTTTGCAGAGAACCAAACCTACTGGGAGTGTGGAAGAGGGATACGGTGCGAGACACTCACAAAACTGAACAAGTAAGTGGCCAAACTACATCCGTCATGCCTACGGACCTTTCTCCGGCGCTCTATCGGAACTAATTGCTCGATTCCAGCCGCAAGGCTTCGTTTCTCGGAGATGCCAACTTTCCTCATTCCATCAACGCCCACGTCCGAGGGAAAAAGATTGAGCTGTTTCAGGATTTATACGAGAAATACTCGGCGTTGAAGATCACCTCCATCGGTGACCGGCCGGTTGCCATCCGCGGTCTCGAGAACCGTCTGATCCGGACCTTTGGGGGCGTTGGCGGCTTTGGCGTGTTCGAGAAGTACATCCACCGATGTCTGCTGTGGCAGAGATTCGAGCGACCCCTTGTCCGCATCGAATCGTTCCGCGGAGGCCGCGTTCCGACGTGGTCGTGGATGGCCTACGATGGCCGGATCAAATACATGGAAGTGCCTTTCGGCACAGTCTCGTGGGAGACGGATGTTGTGTCGCCCTTCAAAGACTGGACGCCAAAAGAGAACGACTACGAGGACGACCGAGATACTCCCTCTCGCATCCAAGCGCCGGTTTGGAGTCTCAACATCAAAGACCTAACTGGCTTGGTGCTAGATGATCCCGAAAGAGCCTCTGGATGTCGCCTCGAGTGTGTTATTGTTGGAAGAGACCAGAACCCCCAGCAACAGCCTGGCCAGCTATTTTATGTGCTGATCGTCGCCAGGGCTTTTCACGATGAAAACATGGTGTATGAAAGGAAGGGCGTTGCCAAACTGGGCGCGGACGAAATTGCATTCAGCTCTGGGAGCCAAACCTGTTTCCTCGAATAGTCGACTTGTCTTTGGTAGGTTCCACTACGTCAGTGCAAAGAATGAAGGCCAACTGTATAAGGACATCGTAACGGTGCCCAGTGTGTGATGCATTTCAACCAACTGCCAGAATACCACAGCATCGTCACATGCCGTTCCGGACAGTGACATCCAAATGGTTCTCAAGAGGAAGTTTGGCCCTTGCTCGTATTCCCGGCGAACCAGGGTCTCGTTATCCGAGCATCCTTGCTGATCGGAAGGCATCCCGCGGAAGAGATTCCGACTTATCAGTGCCGCATCATCCGCCCCCCCCAGAGTTCCGCGAGAGAGGTTCATCCTCAATGATACCTTATCTTCCGGCGGGGCACGAAGGATTCCCTAGGACAGAAACGGGCATCACGCGGTTGCAACGAGCCATGGTCATCAAGGGATCCCAACGGTGGGATTCGGGTTCGTTGGTAAATCTGACAAGCATTCGCCGCGCCGGGACCAGACATGACAAGACGATAAGCGGGAACGCCTCCTCTCTTCCATGTCTCCCCCCTCTTCCCGGGGAGAACGGGAGACCCTCCAACCCCAGGTCTAGATAACCTAGCAGAGGCACAAGACGAACGAGCGCCATTCCTTCTTGTCGGGTGGGGAAGACGCGCCTGTGATAACGAAGTCCATGGCTGGCCGTCCATGGGACGTTACTGCGGAACGTTCAGGTGACTGTTATCTCGACACGAGGCAGGCTGTCAACTTCCACGTTGGGATATTAATGCCGTGGGCTTGGGTTCTATCGGCCAATGAGCTTATACGAGAGACGCGTAGAGACGAACCATACGATGGTATATGACCCTCGTGTCGTCCTGCGGCCTGTTCACCCTTTAAAACCCTTGCAACTGCTGCGTTGCACCGGGCTACTGGGCTCGAACAACCGCATACGTGATACCCTCGCCTTCTACTGACCTCACTGTCAATCGCCGTACCAATGGTGCCGCAAAACACGGCACCGGCCACCACGGCCGACGCAGCTACTGACGAGAAACACAATGGCGTCGGCGTCTCTCAGGCGGCGGCCGATGACCTGGAAAGGTTCCAAAGGGATCATCAATGGGACCCGAATCTGTCCAAGGAGAAGTCGGACATGGTCAAGAAGGCCCTTCAGGATGGTGACTCGGAGGAAATCATCGCCGCAGACACCATCCTCACCGAAGACTCGCCGTACGAGGAAGTCCGAGCCGCTGTGCGCAACACTGATGGCGAAGAGGTTGCAAACACAGTCCGCGCGTGGATTCTGGGCATGATTTTCGTCACGATTGGCGGCGGGCTGAACATGTTTTTGAGTATGAGGTACGGAGTATCAGAGAAGCAGAAAGCCCAGCCATGTGAAGAACAGACTGCTAACCTCTGACGGATCAACAGGAGCCCGGCCATCAACTTCCCATCCATCATTGTCCAACTGCTGGTGTACCCCATCGGCTGTCTGTGGGCCAAGGTCATGCCGATGAAGGTCTTCAACACGTTTGGCGTACAATGGACCTTCAACACCGGTCCCTTCACCATCAAAGAGCACGTCGTCGTCACGCTCATGTCCAACGTCTCCATCGGATATGCCTACAGCACGGATGCCCTTCTCGCCCTGCAGGGCAAGCCGTTCTACGACGTGAACCTGGGCTGGGGCTTCCAGCTGCTCTTCACGTTGAGCTCGCAGCTGATCGGCATCGGACTGGCCGGTCTGTGTCGGCGGTTCCTCGTCTGGCCCTCTGCCATGATCTGGCCGAACCAGTTTGCCAACACGTCCCTGTTCTATGCCCTCCACGACAAGGGCAAGAGTGATGGCACGCACAGCAACGGCTGGGTCATCAGCAGATACAGATACTTCTTCTACGTCCTGGTGGCCATGTTCTGCTACTACTGGATTCCGGGCGTCCTTTGGCAGGGACTGTCCGTGTTTGCCTTTGTCACCTGGATCAAACCCAACAACGTCGTTGTCAACCAGCTCTTTGGAGGTTTCACCGCTCTCTCTCGCTGATCCCAATCACGTTCGACTGGACCTACGTCTCGGCGTACCTGGGAGACCCCTTGCTGTCGCCCACGCATACGCACGTCAACGTCCTCATCGGCTTGTTCACGTTCGTCATCGTTCCGACGATTGGTATCGCCTATTCCGGGGCCCTCTTCTCCGAGTATCTGCCCATCAACACGTCGCAGACGTACGACAACACCCAGCACTCGTACAACGTCAGCAAGATCCTCGGTCCCGGCTACACTTTCGATCTGGAAAAGTACAGAAGCTACTCGCCGCTGTTCCTGCCGCCAACCTTTGCCCTCAACTACGGACTCTCGTTCGCGGCGCTGACGGCAGCCATCGTCCACTGCGGCCTCTTCCACGGAAGGGAGATTTGGTACCGTCTCAAGGCGGCGAGGAACCAGGAAGCCGACATCCACCTGAGGCTCATGAAGAAGTATCGCGACGCCCCCGAGCGGTGGTACGCCGTTCTCCTCGTCGTCGCCCTGGGTCTGGGTCTGGCCACGGCCGAGGGCTACGACTCCCAGCTCCCGTGGTGGGCCTTCTTCGTGGCCAACCTGCTGGCCATGGCCTTTGTCGTCCCGACCTGCACGATCCTGGCCGTCTCGAACCTGGGACTCGCGCTGAACGTGCTCTCGCCCTTCCTGGCCGGCTTCATGATCCCCGGGAAGCCCATCGGCGTCATGATCTTCAAGGTTTACAGCACAATCACCCTCGGACAGGCGCAGACGTACGCCGGGGACCTCAAGATGGCTCACTACATGAAGATCCCGCCGCGCGTCACGTTCTGGTGTCAGGTTGCGGCCGCCGTCTGGGCGGTTTTTGTGCAAATCGCCGTCATGAACTGGACGCTGGGCAACATTGAAGACTGCTGCGCGCTGTAAGCTGATCACCTCCCTCAACACCTCTCTCACGACATCGTTCAACTCATCTAACCATGCTCCCAGCACCCAAGCCGCACACTTCACCTGCCCCAACGGCCGCGCCTTCTTCTCCTCCTCCATCGTCTGGGGCGTCATCGGCCCGCGGCGCATGTTCGGCGCCGGCTCCATCTACGAAAAGTTCAACTTCTTCTGGCTCGTCGGCGCGTTCCTCCCCGTCGTCTTCTACGCGCTCTCCAAGGTGCTCGGGCTCAGCTTCGCCCGCGCGCTCCACGCGCCCGTGATGCTCGGCGCCATGGGCTGGCTGCCGCCGGCGACGCCGCTGAGCTTCTCGAGCTGGGCCGTTGTCGGCCTCGTCTTCAACCACGGCGTGCGCAGGCGGTTCCGCGGCTGGTGGACGACGTACAACTACATCACGGCGGCGGCGCTGGACGCGGGGCTCATCGTCGGCACCATTGTCATCTTCTTCGCCATCACGCTGCCCGACGTGACGATTCCGCAGTGGTGGGGCAACGTTGACGTGTATAACACTCTGGTGAGTCTTTTCTGGGAGTTTTGTCGTGATGCGGTGGCTTGTTGGCAGAGAAGCTCGGAGCAAGAGTGTATGATGGACTGACTGGTGTGCAAACAGGACTCGACATATGGCGCCATTCTCAAGACGGTAGGGGAGAACGAGACGTTTGGCCCGGCCAGGTGGTGAAGGATCGTGATGGCTGGCACCTTGCATCCTTGCATGACGATGCAGCAATAGTAACCGCGGTTAGCGCAGTTGTCGTGATGGAGGGGTTTCACTCTCTTGCTGCCCAATATTGTTGTTGGTCTTCGCTACCCAAGCCAAGACGGTGCAATGTCCCAACCGCATGCACGCATCGATCGGTTGCCACATCATTACCACAGGACCACGTTGCATATGATTTCATGACAAGTTGCGGAGATGACGCAGACGAGAAAAGAGACGACAGCTGGGCCTCGTGCGATGTGTGATTTGATTTCATTATTCGTTTGTACAGACATTTCTGATATATCGTTTCGTAGCAGTGTGCCAGCAACGCGCTGGAGTGTAAAAAAAAAAAAAAAGAGAAGCAAGAAACAAGTCTAACTGTACTCCGTTAATGCTGGGCGGATTCTTCGTCAGGTTATTTGGGATGTTTGTGTTTGTGTGTGTGTCGTGAGTCTTTGTATGTGTGAGAGTGAGATGTGTCTTGTGAGCGTCGCAGTTGAAAAATGGCAATCGTCAAGTCAATGATGATGAGTCGTCTGAAAAGAAAAGATCAAAAAAAGGAAAACAACCGGAAAATATGCTGCCGCCATCCTTTCTGTCGCACAAGCGAGCGAGAGAGAGAAAAGAACCCTGGATCAATCAGATGCATCGCGAAGCGCAAAGGCCCTCCCCCCCCCCGGATCCCCCCCAGTGCCAGCCAGCCCATTCGTGTGGATTTTTTTTCTTCTTCTTTTCTTCTTCTCCAAGCCCCTCGCTCAGTCGGCCCTGGCGGTCGCGACGTCGTAAATTGACTCGTGTTCGTTGGGCTGGCGCTGGCTGCGGGACCGAGGGAGGTCGATGCGTTGCCTGTAGGGCCTCGAGGCGCCGTCGACGTGGTCCGAGACCCTGCGCGGGAGTTCCTTGGGCGGCATGCTCTCCCGCCGGGAACTCCTCCTCTCTCTCGAGGCGTGTGAGCGGATGGATGCCGCGTCGTCGCCGTGGCGCGAGGACCGGATGGACACGGCGTCGTCGTTGTTGTGTCTCGACGACGACGATGGCGGCGGAGGCATCTGCTGCTGCTGCTGATGCTGCGGAGGAAGCGGAGGCGGCGGCGGAGGCATCGTCGACAAGTTCATCGGGGGTAACGGCGGTGCCGGAGGAGGAGGAGGCGGCGACGGGCCAGCATCGGCGCTGACGAGAGGTTCCATCCTCTTGGCCTCGACCCTCTTGGGTTCCGGGACGACAAAGTCCTCGTTGCGGATCACAACCTCCGGCGCCGAGGTGGGTTCCCCGTCGCTGCCGTCCTCGAGCTCGTCGTCGTCGTCGGCGGCGGCGCCTCCGTTGACGACGCTGGCCTCGAGCTTCGTGCCCTTCTTGCCGACGAGCTTCCCCTGGCGGTACTGCTCCAGCGCCCTCTTCAGGACGTTGCGCATGACGGCCTTGTTGACGTTGCGGCGCACGCGGTCAAAGTAGCGGGCGACGTCGCCGACGGCCATGACCTGGGCGTCGTGGTCGACCTCGAGCACGTCGGCGTAGTTGGCGCGCGAGTTCTCCTTGACGCGGAACTTGCCCGGGCGCAGCTGCATGCCCACGGGCGAGAAGGGCAGCTTGTCAAAGGGCGGCGTGCGGTCGTTCTCGTCAAAGACGTAGCCCTGCTGGCTCGAGTCGATGCCGGGCTTCTGGAAGTCGTTCTTGGTGGGGGTGGAGATGGGACTAGGGGAGAATAACACGATCCGGGTTAGCGAAGCGAAATGAATGGATGGAGGGGGTGGGAGGGGAGAGGAGGGGTAAGATCTGAACGAGGGTCCGACGATGGACGAGGACAAGGGAGACGAAGACGAAGACCTGGGAAGATGAAGATGAAGATGCTTACACGCAAACAACGTGATGAGGAAACGTGTCGCTGTGTCGGAGGACGATGAAGCGAGTGTATCCGAGACATTTCCACTCCCATTCGAACTCGTGGGAGTCGGCCCAGAGGAACTCGAAGACATCGCCTATTTCCAGCCGTGCCGCGGGGCCAATGTCGTAGCCTTTGCGGGCTGTACCGAGTCTCGGAGTCAGTGGAATGCCCAAGATCAAGATTTGCTTCCCATGTGCTCGACAGCAACAGAGAGACAGCTCCAGTCTCGACCGAAGGCGTCGTCGATGTCGGTCTGTGTCTCTCCCAACCGTCGTGCTTCTTCCTCGTGCAGGCTGGGGATGGTGGTGTTTGGCAACTCACCCAGAGGGTGCTCGTACGAGCTCTCGTGCGTCCCTACCGACGCGGCATCGTCCCCGTTCCCCGAGTCACTCTTGGTGCTCTTGGTACTCTTACTCCTAAAGGTCGAAAAGTCGCGGTTCCCGATCACCATCTCTTGCCACATCCCAGGAACAGCAAGAAGAAGAGAAGGAGGGGGAAGAACAGAAGAAGCAGAACCGAGGACGGTGTCTTATGGCTCAAAAGGTGCCAGTAGTCTAGAGGTCGAAAGCTCTGGCGGGGAAAAAAACAGAGAAGGGGACGATCCAGACGAAAAGACTGGACGGGGGACTGCAATACCTACACCAAGGTACGCGCAGAAGTTAACTAGGAAAGGGACCGACTGGGGGAGCCTTCGTCAAAAGAGAGGTGAGGTTCGGCCAATCTGAGGCGAGGAGCCCAACCACAGAAATCAACACACACGCATTGGATACAGGGTCGAATCTGGGTCGAATCTGGGGCTGCTGACTGGCCCGGAGTCCCAGCTGAGCTCCTCGTTGGCGAATTGGGTCCAGAATGACATGACATGGGGATGGAGACTGAGGCAGCAGAGAGGTGTACACTGCATACATAGTAGTTACAAGTAGGGATACTGCAGTCACACATACATGGAGTGGACTAACTAGCGAGAGCAAGGCAAAGGGGCGGTCTCGTCACGTCTCGTCAACCTGGCCTGGGCTGGAGGTCGGTCTGTCTGATCAAGCCAGACGATAGTCTCGAGACAGCAAGAGGGTCGTCGTCCTTCTCTCGTCTTCCGTCTTCCACACACACACATCTCCCAGCTCCTTTGCCTATTCCTCGTCCTGTGCGTCTGCTTTTCCCGCCACGTCGCAACAACCGATCATGCGCGGTGTGTACTACGCTGGTATATATGATGCCCAACCTCCACCGCCATGCGTCGGCCTTCATGTCAATGGCCGCGATGCCTCTCCCCGACCCCACCCGCCGCCCATTTCCCACCAGACGTGAGCTGTCCCAGGGCAAACAAGGGCTTTTCTCCCTCTTGCTTCTTGGGGGCATTCCGTCACCGCCATTTCGGCACGGAACATTCGCCGGCCTTCCGGGGGGGGTCCTGGGGTCTTGATGATCAATCATTCTTGTCTGTCTTTCTTATCTGCCCCGAAGCAGTGGGAGAAAAGCTCGTGACTTATGGAGCCTCTTTTCGGAATGCGGCTGGTCACCTGCATGGCATCGTTCAACAAGAGCCCTGCGAGCTGCGAGAGCGGTTGAGGGCCATACGATGGTCTCTCGGCTCTCCTCGTCCTGGATGTGCCTGGCTCAGTTGGTAGGAGGTGCGGGTGCAGCCGCTGTGCTATGCCATCGGTTCTGGCTGAATGAGGGGTTATTGCGCCTATAAATAGGCTTTTTCCAGGGGCTGGACACTGTTCGGGGACATCCTGATCGGATTGAGACATCTTGGTGAGAGAAAGAGAGAGAGCCATCACCAGAGAGCCTCAGCCAGTGGACCGCATTCGACCTCACGGTCACACAACAGCTTTCACGAATCTTGGATTCTGTATCACTTGACTCACCCTGAACGATCCATTAGCCATCGTCCGCTTCGGTCTGGCCCGAGATTCCGGCACTGCTGCACTGCACTGCACCGACCGGGATCATGTGTCTTGAATGCTCACCCAGCCACTCGTGATGCGCCCGACATGATCCGACGACCCGTGTGAAAATATTCTCGCGTCACGGTCAGCCTTCTTCTCAACTTCCAGAAGACTGTCGGTCAATCAACGGGGCGTTTCGAATTCGCTCAGAGGCCCAGAATGACCTCACTTTCTGCCACGGGTGGAGTGGAAAGGACCACACTGAAAGTGACACCGCCATGTCGCTCACTCTCGTTAGTCATCGCTCAAGCGTATCCCGTTTCCCACTTCCGGCGTGACAATCACGCTCTCTTTTCAATTTGGCTGGTGGGAATGAAGATTCCCTTGACAGAGTGAGATGAGATGTCTTTAAACGTCGAGTTCGAGCAGATATCGCGTCTGCTCTCGCATGTGAGTGTTTCTCGTGTGAGAATGGTCGCGTTACGGCATCAAGTGATTTCTACAATTTCTTCTCAAACGTTGGCAGGCTTCAACTCAGCGATCGGTCACATTCCAAACATGCGCCCTGGCTCCTCCAGCACTCAGTTGCACCATTCTCACACCTCGCTCGACCATGGAACCCTCATACGCTCTCACTCGGTCCATGAGATTTTGGAGTTCCAAAGAATCGCGATATGCTTTCTTTAGAGCATTGAGCAGGTCTACGGCATCCTCAAAGGCCGAATTGGCCCCGACGCCTCCTACCGGCGACATGGATTGAACAGCGTCACCCAGCAGGGTTGTCGCCCGACCTTCACTGCCAGACGACGAGCCATCTTTTGCCAATTGTTTCCACTCCGCCGTGAATGAGTCGACGGCAGTCGTGTGAAACAGAAGCGCTGAACCGGAAAACTCGTCTTATTTCCCGATCAATGCGCGAATCGAAGGGTGCCACGAAGATCTCAGCGCCTTGGCCAGAGACGCCGATTGACCACCATCTAGCGGCCAAAGACCACGCCGCAAGTGGCTGACCACGTGTTTCCGAAAGCTCAAAGCCCAGTAAATGTAATCGGCCGGAACACCGAGTTCTCTCCGCATCTCTGCTGTGAGACCAGCTTCATTGAACTGCATCACGTCGCAGAACAGCTTCATGGGATTCTCGCTTGCTTCGCCGACAAGTGTGAGGCCCTTCAGCAGCTCAGGAACATTCGCCCTTCGCGCTTCGGGCGAGAGAAACGTCTTGCCATAGACAGCTCGTCCCTCGACATCCAAGACGGTGAGGTGAAACACGGCATGGGCTGTTTCCTGGCGGCGGACCGGATCCCATTGGCCCCGATGAGCAGACTCCCAGTCTCCCGGCTTCCGTCGCTGAAGGCCACCTGCACTGTGCCATCTGCAGTTATCGTGTAGCTTTCGAACCTCTCGCCGTTCCCTGATAAGTGCGGCCTTTGAAGCAGAAACCCTGACGGTTTCAAACGGCAGACCTTTTCAAGCTTTGGCAACACCAAGTTGCAACAAGACAGACAAGACACAAGACAACACCGCCGTGACACTTGACTCAATGGTCTCATTTCTCCAAATACTTGGCTCATATCCGTGGACTGGGTTGGGAAACAGACCGTAAACTCGGGCTGTGTTTGCAGCTAGCGCCTTCATTTCGGGACCTGGACTTGGACGGACTGTCCCATCACAAGTGATCGCAACTAACATTTTACATATGTTGAGGTGGTGACTCCTCTTCGACTTTCCCAACTCAAAAGAGCGCGTCATCGCAATTACGCACTTATCCTAGCTTCTCTGAGACGTTTCGGGTCAGCTCCCACTCTCTACCAGAGAGGTATCTTGCCGGGTACTCAACCTGCGAATCTCGCATCGAGTTCCTTATGATCAGCCGGGTACTCAACAACACCTGAGTGTCTAACCTTGAGGGCACAAAGCTTCCCTCATAGCCAAAGTGACTGCTTTCTATCCTAACAAGTACGCACGGGGCGGTGGTCTAGTGGTTATGTCGCTCTGCCTAGTATTGTTATCCGTCTACCTAAAACCTATAACCTCTTCGACGGCAGAGAGGTCGGTGGTTCGAACCCATCCCGCTCCAACTCTTTTTTTTCTTTCGTTCACTTGAATGAAGTGTATGCAGGCTGTGATATTCAACACGTTTGGTGAGATTCATTGTCTTGTTCACTTGTGATCGCCAGTTCCCATACCACCGCGCTGAACATCTGCGCTGCCCTCCCTGGGCTCAAGTCCCTTCCCCTGCTCTGCAATACTTCTCATAAACTGTGGTAACTCATGCCTTGTTCTTCAGCTCCACCTTCAGCTTCATACCATCTACAGGCTTGGAAGTAACCAGATCAGTCTATAACCATTGATTAGCATCCGTTTCATTGGCCGATGGTATTGCTCGTGCGATCTACTAACAGAGAATAGTCTTCCCTTCGTCTTGTAGTAACCCCTCTCATCGAGCTGAGGCATTCCCTTCTCATCGCGGTCCAGCTCGCCCAGGCCAACCTTGACGAACTCAAAGTGCCTCGCGACGCAAGCCAGCACAATCTTGGTCTCCAGGTTGGCGAGCTCGGAACCGGTGCAGCGTCGCGGACCCCTCTCGTACGGACGGAAGTTGGAACGCGCTGTCGGGAATCTTGGCACCTTCCTCGCCGAGCCATCGTTCCGGCCGGAACTCGTCCTTGGTCTCTCCGAAAATCTTGGGGTCCCGCTGGATGATGTAGGCGCGGGGGCTGAGGCAGAGGTTGTCGACGACGAGGTTCCGGCCGTCGGGGAGGCTGAGGGTGTAGTTGGACCCCTTGGGCGCGACGCGAGCGGTGGTTCCGGGTGGGTGAAGACGCAGGGCCTCCTTGATGACCGCATCGGTGTCTGCGACGCCAGTCGTTAGTTCAGGTGGCCACACATGGGGAGCTCTGTGTGAAACTTACACGGTAGACGAGCGAGGAGCTTGCCGGCGTCGGGGCCGGATAAATGTTTCATCACGACCTTTGGGCTCGAATCAGGGCCGAACACCTCGTCGAGTTCCTTCTTGAGATCCTCGGCCGAGGCAGGGCGAATGTGGAGGAGGTAGAAGCACCATTGCAGCAAGATACTCGTCGTATCGTGGCCGGCGAAGAGGAAACCGCGGCAGGTGTCGCTGGTCGACTGGAGGATTTCGGGGGTGAGCTCGTCGATGCCGTGGAGACTGAGGGCCGCCACACTCCGGGACGCAGCGGCGTCGCCCGCCTTGAAGGCCTTGTGCTGGCGGGTGATCTCCTGCTTGAGGATGCCGTCGAGCTCCTTGTCGAGGCGTCGGATCTTGCGCTCGTTTTCGGAAAAGTACGTCCGCAGCCAGTGCTTTCCGGCTTCGCGCTTGACAAAGGCGTGAGAGAGCTCGCGGTAGGTGGTGAGGACCTTGCTTTGCTTGCCGGAAACCTGAGCGTTGAGGTCCATGTCGAATGTCACGATGCCTGTCCAGGGGTTAGTTAGAAGCATTGGTGGCGGTCTGGTTGGGTGCGTCTACCGATGACGTCGAAGGCCAAGTTTGTGGTGTATTCGTCAATGGTGAACTCTTCCCCGGTGGCGGCCTTTTCCTCCATGAGGTCGATAAAGAGCTGGGTTTTGTCGAGGACAACTTGCACGAGGCTGAGGAGATGCTGGGGCTGCATCCCCGGGAGGATTCTCTTCCGCAGTCCCTTCCACTCATCGCCCTAACAACGAATATTGGAATCAGCACCGTCGTGAGAGGTGGATAGTCAACGTGATTAGACCTTGGACTTACATCTGTAGTGACAAGCGATCGGGCTCCGACCAAAGGAGCGAGGTGTTGCAGAGCCGGGTGTTTGGGCACACTGGTGCTGTACATCTTGGTAGGTCTCGTGACTTGTTCGGCGACTTCGTTGTCCAGGATGAACAAGAGCACAAACTCTTGCACTGGACGCCAGTCAACCAGGAGGACGGGAGGGAAGTTGAGCTTCTTGGCCTGCTCGTAGAGAAGCTCGTCTGCGTGAAGCTTACGTGTCAGTCAACCCATAGATGCCCAGTGATGTCGTGAGCCTTGCAACCTACCAAAAGATCTACGCGGATCGCCCAGCTTAGCGGCCTTCTCGATCCATGGCCAATGGCCTCTCTTCGGGTCGGCTTCCTCAGGCTGGGGGAAGTGCGAGAACTGCTTGATGTCAATGGCCTCGGGCTTCGACCTCTTCAGGTAAACGACCACGGCGAGCGGGATGGCTGCGACAAGCAGGAGCTTCCATTGCAGAAGCCCCGTGACATTGAGCTTGTCGAGGTAGTTAAGCAGCGCCATGTTGCGGAATTGCGAGCACCAAAGACGAGCTTTACATGAGAAGAACCAGGCAATGCAGCTCAACGCGGGTGAAAACGGCCAGACTCTCCTAACCCTTTCCCGCGCCGATTATGGAGGGGTCGAGCTCGTATATACTGACTTGACACCCATGTGGATGTGCGGCCCTATACAATGACGAATGTTACCCCGAGCCAGGCTCCCATGGTGACCCATTACTGCGGATAGCACCTTGCCCGTCAAAGAGGCTTTTTCTAAGACGCTTATTGGCATCCCACCGGTACACGTGGCGCTCACGATGTCCACACACAGTGCTGATGTTCATTCCAGATGTCGCCGGGTGAAGGCATGTCGAGTTTCCACCGTGATCATTGGCGGCTAGGGGTCTTCTCGGGGGCTCAGAGACCATCGAACAAAGAGAAGTGCACTCTACACAGACGAGTCGGCCCTCGGGATCGAACGGATGCTTGCTGCGTTTAGTTGCGAAGGGGTAGCATCCCAGTGACAACACGTGATGGACACGAAAACGCCGGTGTCAGGCCGCTCATGACAAACAATACAGGCTATCCGTCGTAATGCCAAGACGTGGTGGATGAAAAATTCTTCATCACGACTAGTCAATCCTCGAATCAGACAGACTTCATCTAATCTGATGCATCTTATCTGATCCGATGTCACGTCCGACGCCCCCCTTCTCAACTCCCGACTCACCCCACGCCCCCGCTTATGTCTGCTCCGCGATGTCACCCAGTTTAATGAAGCTATGTTGTACTTATCCCACTTCTTGTGCGGCATTACTTGCCTTGGCCGGATGGTTCCGTCGTGGATGTCGATTCTTGGAGTAACCCGCCGGTATGGGGTGGGCTGGGACTTGGGCGGTAAGCAAGGGGCAGCCCCAGCGTTGGACGCATGTATCGCCATGTTCGGCTAGCTTTGGGTGCTCAAGTCCCCGGGCCAGTTGTTCTTGACGGACTTCCACCGCTGTGTGTATGATTCAAGCCAAGAAGTCCTAGAAAGGATTCTTGAGTGCTTCCCGAGGCCGTGATAGCACGCACACGGTACAACCCCCTGAGGCCCGGGTGGTCATTGCCATCGCTGCCAAAGCAAGTAGACCCAGCATTGTTCTGTACCTTGTCATATGAGACTCCCGCGCCGCAGGAAAGACTCATCTGGCTCTACCATGTGCGTCAGGCACGGGCAGTAATGGGAGAGATAGAGTGAACATGGGCTTCCCGAGGCTCACCCCATAATTAATTTCACAGATGGAGCCAGGTCAGTAGTGACCTGCGATCAAGCCACCTACCGAGAGTGGAGTTCGAGACGTGCGGACGTCATGGCTGTTTCTTGTGATCAACGGCCTGATATGAGTTGGTTGTTTACTCACAAAAACATGAAATAATCAAACCGACTTTCTCGGGGTTTGCCGGCGAAACATCAACGCCAAAGTCTTGAGGAAGGTCATGTGACTCTTACTTAGTGTTCCGAAAATGTACCTGGTTTCTTCGAAATGACAGAGCAAAAGACCTGACCCGTCTTTGAGAATGAACCCATCGTTCACGATATATTGGCAGACGTCATTATCATCTAGGCTTGTCTCCTCAAGTAGGGTACTTGTTGACCAGCTTAAGATTGCCTCATCTTGGGTTGCCATCACGTACAATCTTCAGCTCAAGATGTGTGTGATGAGTTATCGCAAGCATGCTCTCATACACCGACTTCATTACTTTATCATGGAGTATGAATTCGTAGTGTACGAAGGGGTAAGTCATGGCGAACTTGTAGTGATATCTCACTAATTCATCTCGCACACTTAACATCACCTGCCATATGCTGCAGGAGAGGTAAGTTGCTGATCTATTGGCGTCGTCAAGCGATCAACCCTTGTATCTCATATTGTGAGCGTTTGGATGATGTGATCAAGCATCCATGGACCAATTTCGAGCAGCTTTTTGTCCTGGGATATGTCATTTCATGCTCAAGTTTTATCCAAACTCACCAACTCGCATTAGAACTGTTCCGAATTTCAACTGACCTGAGGAGCTTTTCACGTGGCTACGCCCTGCTTACCCATGCCGGAACAATTCCATCTCATCTCATGTCTCAATGTCCGTTCAATCGCGACGTCAGCTAGGCGTTCACCTACCTAAGCGGGTTAGCGGGGTGAGATGAGCTGCATGGCTCGAAAGTCGAGCAACCAACAGTCCGTCTGCACCAGACAGCTGTTTAGATTCCTCGCCGCCGTTGAGAAACCAAAGCTCCTATGATTTGCCAATGCACTTACTATCTGGGTGTTGGGTCACACAGGCACCAAGCGACGCGCAGCCTGAGCCGGAATCCCTGGTCCCTGTTGCGGGCGTCTGACAAGATAGGCAGCATGGTGCGCGTCTTCAAGATGTGATCATCCAGAACCCAACTCGCGTCTTTCACTATCATCCATTTTCCAAGCATCACGAAACGGCCTCAGTAATTCAGCCATGTCTTGTCCTCCATTCAGTGACGTGGCATTCGGGCCCCGAGTCGACCTGAACTGTCGTTCGTTCGACTTCACCTTGCAATTCGAAGACATTTTCTTCGTTTGCCTACCATCTGCTCTATTCATTATCTTGGTGCCGTCTAGAATCGTGCTTTTGTTACGCCAGCCAGCCGCGTTCTCTGTGCGATCAATCCTCTGCTTCAGTAAACTGGTATGCCCTCAGATCTCACAGCCAGCGTTCATGCGTCCTTCACCGTTGATCAGGAGTCATCGGCACTAACAAGTGACTGATCATGCTCACTAGGTGACTCTCAGCGTGTTGTTTACCTGCCAGGTGGCCTTCCTCGCTCTGCGAGCTCGAACATCGCCCTTCGAAACCTCCGCCTCAGTCGCGGCCGATGCACTGAGCATCATCGCCACCATCGCCGTCTCGCTACTATCAATCTCGACCCATCAACGATCACACCGACCGTCGACGCTGCTCAGCCTCTATCTTTCAGCCGCAGTCATCTTGGGCATCGCTCGTGTGCGAACGGCATGGCTTATTGCGACAGCTGGCCATGTCCCGGCCGTCTTGACAACGATCTTTGTCATGACACTCGCTACGCTTGGGTTGGAATCCATCGAGTCAAAACAGAAACTGCCTGGGCTGGATTCTGGCACGTCCTACGGCAAAGATGCGTCCCCTGAACAGAGCAGCGGGTTTTGGGCTCGCACATGCTTCTTTTGGCTGTTGTCTACGTTTTCATTGGGATACTCGAAAGTTATTTCGCTGAGCCAGTTACCAAAGCTCGATACCAGCCTGGAAAGTCGAAGTCTTCACCAAGCTCTCTCCCTGACATGGGACAAATGTGAGTCGAGGTGCTTGTTTAATATCTCATCTTCTTCTTCTTCCGCCTATTCTCTCTCTTTCCCTGTCTTCTTCTCCCCCTCCTCTCTCTGCTCTCTATCTAGACTTGAGCTCATACGGGCGCCAGATGATAAATCTAGCCGCCATAGTCTCATGCGAGCATGCCTCTCCAGCTACTTGCTACCATTTCTCGCGCCGGTCATCCCTAGACTGTGCATTACCATCTTCACGTTTGCTCAGCCCTTCCTCGTCGATACCACAGTCACCTTCGTGAGCCAGGAGAAACCCGATGCCAACTACGGACGGGGCCTGACCGGCGCATGGGCTTTGGCTTACTTAGGCCTTGCCGTCAGCAACTCGATATTCATGTACCACAGCCTCCGATTCGCAACCAGAGTCCGCGGTGGCCTCGTTGGTCTTGTATATCACCGGGCAGTACATCACAGAGAGGTCGATGCCGGCGAGATTACCGCGGTGGCCTTGATGGGGACAGATGTTGAGCGCATCTTCGGCTCGATGACGGTCTTCCACATCGTATGGGGCTCGCTGCTTGATATCGCTGTTGCCAGCTGGCTCTTGGGGCTTCAATTATCTCTGGCATGTCTGGCTCCAATCCTACTCAGTCTCGGTCGGTTCCACCCAAACACTTTGAGCGATATGCTGCTGGCAAGTATCAACTTCTGTTCTAATGAAGGGTACAGTCTTTATTGCTGCAATTCCCAAAATATCAGCTGCCTCCAATACGGCTCAGAAATTGTGGATTGAAAAGATCCAGCAGCGGCTGCGCGCGACGACTACTATGCTGGGGGAGATGAAGGCCGTGAAGATGCTAGGCCTGACACGGGTCATGGAGAGCTTGATTCAGGGACTACGTGCAGACGAGATCAACACGTCAAAGAGATTCCGAAAACTCCTGGTCGCAACGCTTCTACTCTGTAGGTTGTCCATCTATATTGGAAGGTGAAGGAAGTGACATATGCCGCAGCTGACGTCCTCTCCCACAGCTCTGACGCCAACCAGCCTCGCGCCCATCGTCACGTTTGCAGTCTACGTCGTCATTTCCATCTTTTGGAAAAGCGAAACCCTGCTTCCCGCTCAGGCTTTCACGTCTATTGCTCTGATCTCCCTCTTGACTACTCCCCTCCTCTTGTTTATTCAGTTGCTACCAGTCATCGTGCAGTCCTTTGCTTGTTTTAGTCGCATCCAGGAATTCTGCAACTATGGCGGTGATGCGCGTGCGAATGTCGACGAACGTGACGACTCGCACGATCAGTCTGAACAAGACGCGACAGAAATTGAGCTGGCGGGATCTGAGATGCAGAAGCGAATGGGTCAGAGGCCATACAATGTCGTGGCATCATTTCGAGGAGAGTCTCTCGGGTGGAAAAGAGATCAGCCAGTTCTTCACAATATTGACGTTGGAATCAGACGAGGCGCCGTGACTGTCATTGCCGGTTCTGTAGGAAGCGGCAAATCAACTTTTCTCAGCGCAGTACTTGGCGATCTGGTCAACACCGACCTGAAGAATGCCGGCAACACGAAACACACGCAACACTTGCCCATGGCGTTTTGCTCCCAGACCCCTTGGCTTGAAAACGGAACGATCCGACAGAATATCCTCGGCGTCTCTCCTTACGAGGAAAAGTGGTACAATGTTGTCACCTCTTCATGCGGGCTGGACCCCGACTTGCAAGCCCTACGGGGTGGTGACTTGACAGTCGTTGGCAGTCAAGGGGTCAACTTGAGCGGCGGCCAGAAGCAGCGCATTGTGAGTCCATGACAACTTGCTTGATCCAGTCTCGATCCCGAGGGAATGAGAATCACTCTGAAGTACTCTGCTAATCAACACGGGATGACAGGCTCTTGCGCGAGCTGTGTACTCCAGACGCAGGGTTTTCGTTCTGGATGACGTCTTTTGCGGAATGGACGCTCACACTTCTCATCATGTTGCCGTCAGTCTCATTGGATCAGGCGGTCTTTTGCGACGTCATCGCGCCACGGTGATTATCGCAACGCACAGTCGTAAGTTAGATCCTGTACGAGCTGTGTGGAGTTGCGAGTGTCTGACAACTGCAACAGACAAGATCATGTCTTTTGCAGATACCCTCATCTCTATGGAAGATGGTAGAATCAAAGAGATTGGCAGTCCACTGGAGCTATCTCAGGGCGAAGGCTACGTCAGGAATTTAGGACTTAATCTATCAACAGATGATCCAGTGCTAAACCCACCTGAGGGGCATGATACGGCTGACTTGGTCGCGCAACAGCACATTACATCCATCGCGGAACAGCCCAGCGAAGTGCGCCACACTGATAAACGACGGAAGAATGGCGAAAAAGCCGTTTATAAGTACTATCTCGAGAACGCAGGCTGGCACGTTGTCTTCCTGTATGTTGGCGGTGTTGTTATGTGGCTGTTCTTGGCCGAGTTCTCCAGTACGTTCTACTCACTACATTCTCCTTGAGTAACTTTAGTCTAACTCTGCAACACCTCAGCTATCTGGATGAAGTGGTGGTCTGAGAGCAACGCGGCGAATCCAAACCAGCGTGTGGGTTATTACCTGGGCATCTACGCCATGTTCGGCGTTCTAGGAGCTGTTGGAGCGTCTGTCGCGGGCTGGGTTGCGTTTCTTGACGTCGTGTCAAACACTGCGCTGAATCTGCATTGCGACCTCTTGAGAACAACTCTCCAGTATGCCTTTTTTTCTTCCGTGGCATGTGTTGAACACTGAAATCTCTGACCACGCGTCTAGGGCAACTTTCCGGTTCCTAAGCAAGGTGGATAGCGGCGAGCTGCTCAACCGGTAGGTTACTGAACGACGTCCCTCATCACGTTGACTCGACTTGTACAGTTGACCCTTCTAACTCTTTCGCAGATTCAGCGAAGACATGCAATTGCTCGACATGGACCTACCGACCGCCATGGTCAACGCTTCAGCAAGTGAGCGCCGCACACCTCATTCTTCTTGACCGACTTTCACGGTGCTAACGGACCTGCAGCGGCTGTCACGGTAGTGGTGAAAGTGGCGATTCTGGCAGTGTTTTCCCAATACCTCGGCATCACTCTGCCTTTCCTCGCAGTTATGCTGTACTTCCTTCAACGCTTTTACCTCCAAACGTCACGACAGGTCCGTCTCCTGGGTATCGAGGCTAAAGCGCCGCTCTATACTCACTTCTCCGAATCTGTTGCCGGCAGCGCGACAATCCGAGCGTTTCAATGGCAGAGCCAGTATCAAGATCGCAATTACGACCATATCGACACCTCCCAGCGCCCGGCCTACGTTCAGTTTTGCATCCAGACTTGGCTCGGCTTCGTGCTCAATATCATGGTTGCCGCTCTGGCCGTGATTCTCGTGGGCATCGTCGTCACTTGGCATAATAAGTTCAGCCCCGGCAGTGTTGGTGTCAGCCTGGTCATGGTCATCGGTTTCAGCGAAGAGCTGGCACGGTTTATTCAGACCTGGACGAAGATGGAGTCCAGCGTTGGTGCGGTGGCGAGAATCCGGAGATTTGTCAAGGAGACGGAGACTGAACCAACGAGCGGCAAGTGCAAAGTCGACAAGAACTGGCCCCGAGCAGGGGCTGTGCAGTTTCATCGTGTCGTGGCATCGTATGGGTGAGTCGTCCTGCTACTTACATTCACTACCTCTGAACCATACTTATCTTTCCCAGGGTTGATACCGAAGCTGTTCTCAAAGGGGTTTCCTTGTCAATCGAGGCAGGCCAACACGTCGCCATCTGCGGTCGGTCCGGCAGCGGGAAAACTTCACTAATTCTGAGCCTGTTGCAAATGGTTGATGTCGATGAGGGTAAGATTACAGTAGATGGAGTCGACGTCTCGACATTGCTGCAGGACGAACTGCGATCTGCTGCCAATGTCGTTTCTCAGGAACCCTTCCTCGTGCCTGGCAGCATTCGTCTCAACATCAACCCCTCTGGTACGGTTGCAGACGATGGGCGAATTACGCAAGCTCTACAGCGCGTCGGTCTTTGGCAAGCTGTCCAGGAGCAAGGTGGTTTGGATGAAGCATTGGATGATAAGGCCTGGTCTGCAGGACAGAAGCAGCTGCTCTGTCTGGCCAGGGCTATGATCAAACAGTCCAAGCTTCTCATACTGGATGAAGCCATGAGCAGGTGAGAGCTTTCGATTCCCGTTCGCGGTGGCTTACTGACCTGAAGCAGTGTAGACTCACACACGGAGTCGCTCATGCAGGGCATCGTCGATACTGAGTTCCATGGGTGCACCGTTTTGGCGGTTATGCACCGACTCAAGCACGTAGAACGTTATGATAGAGTCGCTCTGCTTGGGGATGGTGAGCTTCTTGAGTTTGGCGATCCCGGTTCGCTTATTGCAGGAGATACCAAGTTCGCCGAGCTTTACAAGGCCAATGGAAGCTGAAATTTCCGAAAATACGGGAGCCCAAAGACTGGAATGAGAGGTGCTGTGTGAAAAGAAACGGAAGGTTGAAAGATGGGAACGTTCGTTCGCCTGTATATGCGAGAGTATCAAATCAACGAGGCTTCATCAACCCACGTCCAGCCGACGAGGCGCATGTCATTTGGTGTTGGTTGACATGACGCCATACGAAGCTTGCCCAACAACTGACACGAGTCTGAACACGATTGCCCACGCTGAGAGCGCCATGACTCCGAAACTGGGCGTTTCTATCCCTTGTAAGCGTGGAGGTTCCGGTAGATGGCCAACCAGATGCCACCGTTAAAGATCCAAGACTGGAGTTTCACCGTCATGGGCCGCGAGATCTCAGTGGGGAGCTGATCAGAAGCAGGTTGTCGTGGGCACATTCCTCGGTTAGTGCCAGCGACAGCTCAGACAGATAAAATTAGACAGGCGAGAGTCAGACCGTAAGCTATTGCTTTCAGCTTCAGTCAGTGGTCTTGGCCTTCGAGGCATTGGCACTACAGACCTTTGAGGGCAGCTGCTTGTTGTATGTCCAGCCAGCCAGAGGCTTAGTTAGCTGCTCAGATTGAATGACACCGAGCTTCCCGAATGACCTCAAGTCACGTCCTTTGCCGTGGAAGTAAGTCAACCCTGGAACCTGATCATCACGACGCGATGCCTCTCACGCCTCCGCACCTCAGCCCGTCATCGCGAGGCTTGACACATGGCTCAAGCTTTCGGACCTAGACGAAACGGTCGGGGGTCAGAAGCCAGGGAGAACATTCGCAGGCTTCCTTGCCTTGAACCCCCCCACCGGGAGTCGTCCAGACCGGTCCGGGTGAGACCTAGGACACGTTCGCAGCCTAGCCTGTGAGCAATACCAGTCCAATGTCTCGCGCGGAAAGACGGACATGACGGCGTCATTGCCTCCCTCTCGGGATTTTGGGCTTGGCGAAGATAGACCCGTAGGCTGAGTACCTTTGATAGATCCGATTCCAGGTTGGCGGAAATCGAATGTCAACCCTCGCCTGTCAAATCGTGTCCTGGACCATTTTTGGGAATAACAAATGCTCAAAGTCTAGCCGACGGCGTATCTTCAGACGTATTCTGAGGCGTCTGTCGAAGTCGATGCCAGTCGCGTAGTTCGAGACCCCAGGGTCCAGTGAGAATGACGCGCGTCTTCGCTTAACGATAGCTCTTCTCCTCGAGATTTGGATTACTCCTTGGCTGGAATCTGCCAAGCTAAGCCACGAGGAGGGCTCAGTGACAGTCGAAGCCACGGCACGGCATTTGAGCCGCCAACGCATGCGAACAAAAGTTGTCGTGGAATGATTTTCATTTACCGAACAGACGGTTCTCTCGTTTATGTCGACATCTTGAGACTGATGTTTCCTCCATTCAACATACCATACCGAAGCCAAAGGTGGCAGACGGTAGGCCATGGTCATGCTCAGCCTGTGTGCAGTATTGTGAGCCCTCCTCAAACGATAACACCGTTTCCAACTCATGGCTTGCTTTCCTCCAGTCTCGGGGCTAATGCAGGGCTTCTAAAGACTTCACACGCTCATCGAGTGTGACTCACACGCGCAAGGTGTACTCGGGTTTCCAGGTCGCGTTTTTACCACCACCCAACATGCTTTCTTTTCCAACAAGTCCCATTTGCAATTTGCGTGCTCCCAGACCAAGACTTTCTTTTCTGCCCAACAGGATGTGCCCAGCACGGCAAACCAGGTTTCTCTTGAGCTGCTGAGAAACTTCTCCCTTACCACACCACCTTTTCTTCGCGTGTCCCTACCAAGTTGGAGCCACTAACATGAGCCGATGCCTGCGTCCAAGACATGGCTCTAGGAACCCTCTAGGAACCCTTGCAGCCGGACTGACGGGTTCCTTGCAGTGCCTTCAATCTGAAGCAACGCCCAGAATGTTAGCTGATTATCTAAGACGACGAGCTGGGTCGACTCGTGCGTTCCAGGGGAACGAACCCTCGTCGAGGCTGACTGGACGGGTTTCTGCGAGGACCGGCGATCCCATCATCGCAAGCAAGGCAACGCTGGGGCTAGTCAAGCCATATTCGCTAGCGTCCGCAAGCTTGGTCTCGTTCATCAGAGGGAACGGCCTTCGGCTCAGTGCAGGGATGAACACGCTTTCCAATGTTTCGAAGACTATGAGGAAAAGCAATCGTCTTCTCAGTAGTAGAGGACCGCTTGCTGTGACGGCGCCGTACGGCAATATGGACGACGCATCGCGAGATGAGCCCAAGGGAAGCAGGAGTCTCAGACCCAGCTAGGTGCCTTGTTGATGGCGGCCGAGGTGCCCGATTGCCGCCTCCCATCCCTTGAGATGGAGGTTCGTTCACGTCTGCTCCTGGCTCATGGCAACCTGACAGCTCTCGCAATATCTCGAGATGGGTATTTAGACTGAGGAATGCCGGCTGGTTCTTGTTCGATTATCTCCTCTCCATCCTCATCAGCAGTCTCATCTCCTTCTTCTCTTCTCTCGACAAGCTCCAGTCAACTTCCCCTTCGTTTCAAATCGAAGTATCAAGGGCTCCATTCTTTTTCTCGGAATATCCCCCGCCAGTTGCAGCAGTCATGAAGCCTTCCACCACCGCCGTGTTGGCCTCCTTCTTTGGGCTGGGTGTTGCTCAGTGCAACAGGGACAACTGTCTGAGAGGTATGCCATCTGATGATCCTACCCATGCTTCCCACTCATCATCCCCTGGTGATCTACATTGGCTAACATTATCACCCCAGCCATCGCCGCCAGTGCTTTCACGACCCGGAGTGGTACCGCGGACTGTTCTCGCTTCCTGCTGCCCACCAGTGTCGCCGCCAGCGCCGTGTAAGCTTCACGAACCCTGGCTCCGATCACCCGCGCTTTGACTAACATGGCTCCATCAGCACCACTACCGAGACCATCACCGTCGAGACCAGCGGAGTCTTCACCTCCGTCGTGACCGTCACCTCCGCCGGTGGCCCGGGACCGGCCGTGACCAGCACCGTCATCGAGTCGTCTACCGTCACCTCCACCGAGACCGACCTCATCGGCACCACCGAGACCGTGACCGCCACCACCGAGACCGTCATCGTTCCCACCACTGTCCTCGTCACTTCCACCAGCACGTTCCTCCTCGGCACCATCGAGTTCACCACCATCGCTACCGAGACGCAGACTGTCGATGCCACCATCACCGTCGGCCTCGACAAGCGCCAGGCGGCTCCGTCCGCCTTCCCGGCGTACGCTTCCGCTTGCAGCTCGTACTCCCGCTACGCCTCCGCTTGCTCGTGCTTGGGCGTTACCGCTGGCACAGTGACGGGCGCCGCCTCAACCGTCACCGTCTCGACCACGGTCCCTGCTACCATCGTCTCCACTGCCGTCGTGACCGTCACCGTCTCCGGCAGCGCCGACCCGGTTTCCACCGTCTTGGCCACCAGCACCGATGTCACCACCGTCGTCGTCACCACCGCCGTCACCTCGGCCGTGACCGCTTCCGTGACTGCGACGACCGAGGTCGGCAGCACTTCCACCGACCTGGTGTTGGAGACGACGTCCGTGTCGACCACGCTTCGTTTGAACGCCACCTACACTACCTTTGTGACGCGCACTCTTTCCAGCTCTTCTGGCTTCAACAGCACCTCCTTGACTTCGACTCTCAGCTCGGGATCGTCCACAGTCTTCCCTAACACTACTACCACGGACATCAGCTCCTCTTCCACCGTGTTCCCCAACAGCACGACTGTCGACTCTACGGCCGTCTCTTCCACCATCTTCCCCAACAGCACCACGGTTGAGTCGACTTCTGCTTCTTCCACCACTTTCCCTAACAGCACCACCATCGGGTCTACTTCTGCTTCTTCCACTCTCTTTCCTAACAGCACCACCACCGATATCAGCAGCTCGTCTACCCTCTTCCCCAATGTGACTGCTTCCTCCACCGAGGTCGGCAGCTCTTCCACTCTTTTCCCCAATGTGACTGCTACCTCCACGGATGTCAGCTCGTCCACTCTCTTCCCTAACGTCACTGCTACCTCCACAGACGTCGGCTCGTCGTCGACTCTCTTCCCCAATAGCACCACGACGGATATCAGCAGCTCTTCCACTCTGTTTCCCAACGTCACTGCTTCTTCCACCGAGATCGGAAGCTCTTCTACTCTCTTCCCCAATGTGACTGCTTCCTCCACCGAGATCGGGAGCTCTTCTACCCTCTTCCCCAACGTCACAGCCACCTCCACCGGGGTCAGCTCATCCTCTACGCTGTTCCCCAATGTCACCTCCACCGAGGTCGGCTCTTCTACTCTCTTCCCGAACAGCACCGTGACCTCCACCGGAGCGAGCTCTTCCACGCTCTTCCCTAACGTCACCGCCTCTTCCACCGAACTCAGCTCCTCGACCGCTTTCCCTAATGCCACGGTAACTTCCACCGAGGCCAGCTCGTCTACTCTGTTCCCCAACAGCACGACCACCGACGTCAGCTCCTCCACCCTGTTCCCGAACAGCACGACCGCCGGTGTGAGCTCCTCGACTCTCTTCCCCAACAGCACAACCGTCGATGTCAGCTCTTCGACGCTCTTCCCTAACAGCACTGCCACCTCTGTCGAGAGCACGACAGACTTCTCCTCGGCCACCTCATCGGCCGAGCCGTCCGTGTCTGACTCCTCCGCCATCGACTCCGTCCCATCTTCCACCTTGAGCACCATCACCTCCACGTCTGCTTCTTCCTCCGCTTCCGCCACTCCCACCGAGCCTTTCGCCCGGAACATCTGCTTCAAGGTCACCGTCCCTGGTCTCCTTATTCGCGCCAAGGTTGTCGAGCAGAACGACGGCTACATCCTCCGCTCCGGCTTCGACGTTGTCGAAGCATCTGCCCTCTTCGACATCGACTTGGCCACTGGCCAGGTCTTCAAGGCATCCGGCCCTCAGGTTGGCGTCAGCGGTGCCTCCGACTCCACCGCTCAGGCCCTGACCAACTTCCCCGTCTCCAACACCAGCGCCGCTCAGCTCGTCTGCTCGGTTCCCAACGGCAGCCTCCCCGTCGGCGTCAACCTGTCCTGCACGGCAACTGCCGGCAGCCTCGTCTACGACACCTTCTTCTTCGACATCAACCTCCCGACTTCGCCGCTGTCCCTCGCCGCTCCTGGTCACAACTACGGCCAGGGCGAGACGCGCATCCAGCTGGCTCCTTACTCGGGTACCGACTGCATTTAAGGAGGAGCTGGAAGGTCGATTCCTTGGCGCCATACAAACAACAAGACAACCTAAGCACATTCTCTTTTCCGCACATGAAACGGTCGTGTTCTCTGGGCTTCGGGGCATCATAGAGCCTCTAATGGTTTTTTTTACATAGAAAAACACTGGAACCAAAACACGCTTAATGGATAGTTAGCTCAGTCGGTCTTTTTTGTCTGAATCCAAGTCACTCGCTTTCTTACTCGTCTCTCCTTCTGAATATGCTCCGACGTGAGATGTGACTCCCAACAATATGGGAGCGATATGTACACCTGAATAGGCCTAACTTACATGTTCAAGGCATCCAACTTCCAGCTTTTACATGCAGTATAAAGGGAAGACTGGGTAGCCAATTCGGCACTTGATGACATATGACTCGCTGTTAAAAATGTAGTCTACTACAGTCTAGTACACAGAAGCTATGTTATAATCCCGACCAGAACTGGGCATTTCAAGATATACTACTGTAGAAAACAGACATACGTATAGACTAGGGTATGTAATCAGCTTCTTCTATCACAGAGTTCTGCTACGCGGCAGGGTACAAGACTACTAGTACCTATTATGTGAGGGGGTTGGATACTTAATCCACTATCTTATTGTTTAAAACCTTCAAAATAATAGCTGTATGCAGCAGTAATACTCCTAATACGATCATTAAGTACATACTTTTGATTTTCTGCTCTCCTGAATGTAAAAGTAGATTTGTTTTTGTCGTGATACGGGGCTACGCTCCGTAACCCACTTCAGCCACGTTGGCCCTGGTCATACGGGTATATATACCCTTCAGATCAGGCCTCCCATACGTACCTACCAAATACAAGCCTTTTTGCTTCCTCACATCCCCTCCGTACGTGGCCATGAGGCCCTTTCGAGGGTCTCCGCGCTTCACCACAGTTTTGGAAAGGCAAAATTTTCCCAACACTTAAATGCAGCATGGAGAGGAACCTTATTTATTACAACTTTACAGTACTATCAATATCTTATTTTCAAGACACTTCCTCTCGAGCTAGTTTATTTGCTTTCTTCAATCATATCATGTTCAAGAATTGCCAGTTCTTCTAGTTCGTACCGATAGCGGTAGGACGTACTTTGGAATCTATCCAGTAGTCGTATTTCATGCCATATTGCGCAGCACCTGCTTTCGGCTTACTCCCGTAGTCTACACAAAGCCTTACCAAGTCCTGCTAAACTTCAGTAATTGCAAGCAGAATGATAAATTTGCAAATAACCGTAGCTTGTGAGCAGCACGTCAAGATAGTGAGTAGACGTGGCGACTCTGTACAGCTCCTGAAAAGGCGGTGGAGCAAAGGAATAACAGAACAACCAGGATGCTCGGGCGGCAGGTTGGCGCATCTTCCGTCTTTGACCATCTTACTGGTTGTAAACCCAGGCTCTCGCCTACCTTACCTTGGTCTTTTGAATATGGGGGAAATACTGAAGAGCCTGCTCACATACGCTAAGAAGGATACGCCTTGGCTTGCTGCTTCTGTCGAATTAATCGTGTTCTATTCTCAGGACCAAAAAATGGCGCACGAGACTACGGATGTACTATATACCTCTCGGGAGCGTATAAACGAGATTCCATGAGGTATATACTAGAGGTATATCTCTCTCAATCTAATACACCCCCCCAGGGAGAGATCTCTAGAGCTTCTCCCTACTAGTATATACTTTATAAATAGACTTAAAAATAAATTTTTTTATTTAGAATTCCTTTAAGATCACTATAAATACTCTCTATATTTTTTTGTAATTTCTTAAATAATAACTATAGGTTATATAAATAAGATATTAATTAGTCAGAAGAAAGTTAATTTTATTCTCTAAACTTAACTTCTTATTAGCTAAGATACTTTAAATCTCAGTATAAATTATTAAACTTATTATATAACTATATAGTTTATTTTTCTTCTCTTTTTTAACTCTCATTTTTTATTAAATAGTATATAATTTTCTAAATAAGATCTTTTTATTATTATATTACTAACTTTATATAGAGATTTTAAAATATTTTTTCCTATTTATAATAATTCTCCTAAAAAGATTCCTACTTCTCTCTATATATTTCCTATTAATATTAAATATATTAAGGAAGTAATTAATAGTATAATTAAAATTACTATTAGTAAAACTATTAGTAATAAAATTACTACTTATAATAAAGAATATTCTAATTATAAGGAGGTTAAGAAGAATACTTCCTACTATTCTAAATATCCAGTAAAATACTTTATATCTATTACAGACTATACCCAGATATCCAGCTAGGGCTATGCCCAGGCATCCAAAGCCAACCCCCTCGCCCGAGTGGGGCCCCAGTAGGCCCCATATAGCACTATATATACAGACTTTTCCACACACCTATAAAGGCTTCTCTTTTACTCTTTAGTTCTAAATAAATAGTATTTTACGCTACCTTCTGGTTAAATAAGCCTAGATCCAGCTCTTTATATATTTAGAACTCAGTTTTATTTACTATATAGATAATATTAGGTAGAGCGTAGCTTCCCACTAGTTAAGTATATAATCTAGTTAAACGTAGCTCCTAAGATATAATATTATATAACAGGTAACTAATATAAAGAATAATAGAAAGTATTAGAGCCCCCCAGAATACTCCCACAGGTAGTAACCCTATAAGTAAACTACTTCAGTAGTAGTTATAGTATACCTTAAGCTTTCTCTACTAGAAGATTAATAAGTTTTTATATAAGTTAGTAAAATAAGATACTATAGTAGGTAGTAACCCCCAGGTGGCCACTATAATAGACATTTCTAACCTACACTAGAATACTTTAGTAACCTCCAGAATAATATCTATTAAGATAACAGCCCTTAGGGTTAATAATATTACTACATCCCCACTAATAGCTAATTACTAGAGGAAACCTCTTCCCCTACCTCTAAAGTTTTCAGGTAAGCAGAAGGAATACTAAGTATAGACCTAATAGATAAAAGCTAAACTCGAGATTAACTACTACTTCTTTAATAGTAACTAAGAACGTTAGTATCTAATTTACTCCTACTTAGACTCCAGTCCTCAGTAGGTAGTTAAAACCTTCTATATAGCAGGAGGACTAGAGAACTCCTACAACCTAAACAATTTTATAAGTTATCTAAATAGAATTTACTTAAATCCTAACAGTCAGCTCCACACTATTACCTAGCTATAAAGTTTCAGACAGAAGGAAAATAAACACCTAACTACTTTTCTATCCTAATTTAAAAGGATTCTAGCTAATACTAAAGAATATATATAGTTAGATATAGTTTAGATCTCCCTACTAGAGGCTATCCTACTCCCCTACCTTAAGAAGCTATTTATTATAATTAACCTTCCCATAGAATATAGATTTTAACTATCTAAAGTTTAAAATATAACTTAGAAGCTTAAATATATTAAAAGGGTATTAATATACTACTAACTACCCCACTAGAGACTTACTACTTATAATATAGAGGGTAATATTATAATAACTAAAGTAGTTAAGAAGCGATAATAATACTAGAGCTCTAGTAGCTTCTCCTCTGCCCCCAAGGAACGCTCTAGGGACCACTAAGATACTTACTAATACTTTAAATACAGTAAGAAGGACTATATCTACAGGAACTATAGATCCCGAGAGTATAAGAAAACTAGCATAAAGGTTATAAAGGCTATAGCCACTCCAGATTATATTAAGGATAACCAGGGGAATAATATTACCCCACTTAGTAATAGTAAGAATTCAGGAAAAAAATAACTCTAGAGTAAAGTTAGACTCTAGAGCTAACTAAAATGGAAATAATAGGATAGGGGAAATAACAAGAAAAGAAACAGGTAAGTAACTAGTAATCAGCTACTATTCAGACTAGAATTAATAGAGGTTACTTTATTAATATACTTATTAATATAGACTATAATACTTATATTATTATTAATATCTTCCTTATAAAGAAGCTTCACTTCCTACTAGTTAATAAGTTAAAAAGATAGATAAAGAGATATACTACTAAGCTATTACTTAGTAATATCCAGAAAGTAGTTATCCTGACTTTAGAAGTTAGTAGCTATATATAGAAGATCTATATCTATATTATAGAGAGCCTGCAGCTACTTTTATATTTTAAGTAGCTATAAATAGAGGATAATCGCATTATTTATAACACTAAAGCCTAATAGATAATATACAGAAAAGGTAGTATAATAGCATACCTAAAATATTAGGATAAGTTAGTATAACTTAAGGAGATCCAGTCAGCTTAGCTACTTAATACTAACTTATTTGTATTTATCTATCAGTATACTATATAGTATACTAGTAAGATACTAAGCTCCTACCAGGTTATGTCTGTTAGTCTAGCAGATATTAAGAAAATATTAGCTCTAAAAGTGGAGGTAAACCTAAGAGACTATATCCCTATAAATATCTTAAAAGAATTTCCAGATCTTTTCTATCTAGATTCAGTATACTAATTACTCCCTAGCTAACTAGGGATAGACTATTATATCCTATTAATCCCTAATAAGAAAAAATAGAAACTAGATCTCCTATAGAAACCTCTTTATAATATATCACAGGAGGAACTTCTAATACTTAAGAAAACCCTAGAGGATTTACTTAATAAGGAATTTATTAAAATAAGTAACTCCTCTATTAATATCCTAATCTTTTTTATAAGAAAGCTAGATAGAAAAATATATTTCTATATAAATTATAAAACTTTTAATATTATTATAAAGAAAGATTATTACTTCCTCCCCTTAATATTAGAAACTCTCTAGAGGGTTACTACTACCTATTAGTATACCAAACTTAATATTATTACTATATTCTATAAAATTAGAATCAATAAAGTAGATCAGGAGAAAATAGCTTTTTAGATATATTATAGCCTCTTTAAATAAGTAGTATACCCCTTCAGATTTACTAATATTCCCACTATATTTTAATAATATATTAATAGCTACCTATAATAGTTTCTAAATAACTTTATTATAGTATATATTAATAATATCCTTATTTATATTAGTAACTCATAAAAAAAGTATAAGGAGAAGATCTATTAGATACCTAGTTACCTTATTAATATAAACTTTAAGTTAGATCCTAAGAAATATAAGTTTTTAGTTACTATAGTTAAGTATATTAAATATATTATAATAGCTAAAAAGAGCCTCTCTTATAATTCTAAGAAGTTAGAAGTTATTACTAACTAACTCTCTCCTAACTTACTAAAACGTATCTATAGTTTCCTTAAATTTATAAACTACTATAAAATCTTTATACCTCAGTATAATACTATTATAAAGCTTTTAAACTACCTAATTTAGAAGTTAGTTCTTTTTAACTGGGAACTAGAGCAGTAGGAGACTTTCCTTACACTAAAATAACTTTTTACTATAGAATTAGTTCTGTAGATATTTAATCCTGACACTCTAATAATAATAGAGATAGACTATTCTAAGTATATCCTGGGAGGTATATTAATTTAAGCTAATAAGGCTGAAGTAAGGTATTTAGTAGTTTTCTATTCCTAATATCTAACTCCTATAGAGTTTAATTACCTAATCTATAATAAGAAACTCCTTATAATACTAGAATATTTATAAGTATAAAGGATAGAGTTATAAAGCACTAGGAAGTTTAAGATCCTTACTAACTATAAGAGCCTTAAATATTTTATAAAGAAGTAATAACTTATAGAGAAGTAGAACTAGTAGGTAGAAGAGTTATCTTAATATAACTTTTACCTTAAATACCAGCTAGGTATTTAGGCAGTAGCTTCTAATATCCTCTCCCAGAGGAAATAAGATACTCCTAAAAGGTAGAATAATAAGAGGTAATAAGGATAGATAATATAGATTATCCTAAATACTACTATCCCTATAGAGTTTCAGGTAGGGTATATAGGTATTACTAATACTTAGGTTTTTAAAGGAAGATTAAACCTGTAAGAGATATGGAACTATACTACTAAGAGAGACTCTTTATACTAATAGATCTTTATAGTAGTCTAGCAGGAGGAGTATAGCTTCCCTCCTAACCTCTATATTAAGGTCCAGATTACTAAGTATACTATTAATATGCTAGGATAGCTTACCTTCAGAGAGAAACTTTAGGTGCTAGGTAGTAAAGAGAGTAATAGCCTCCTTAATAAGCTTAGGATTAAGCTAATATAGAAGTTATATAACTCCTCCCCTATAGAATATCTAGAGCGTAACAGTATACTAAAGATTATAAGTTAATAGTTCTACTGGCCTAGATAGTTATAAAGTATCTACTAATTCATATATAACTATAATATATATAGAAGTATTTATATTTAGAGGTAGGCTAAGAAGGGATTCTTAAAATCCTTACTAGTATCTAACTAGTTACATTCTAATTTATTAATAGATTTTATTACTAACTTACTCTCTACGAAAGGATAAAGTAGCTATTACCTCTAAGTTATTATTAATTAACTAAGTAAAGCTTCTATATTAGAGGAGATAGATATAATAGAGGTAGAAGTATATACCTAATAGTTTCTTAATTACTACTATAGGTTCTATAGAATACTATACTCTATTATAAGTAATAGAGGGTCTAACTGAGTGAGTTATTTCTAGAAGGAATTCTATAGGTTAATAGGTATTATATATCTATTAAGTATTAGTTACTACTTACAGACTGATAGGATTATAAAATAGTATAACTAGAAGATCTAAGTAGTTTTGAGAGTATTTACCTACTAGTCTTAGGATAACTAGAGTAACTTACTACTTATTATATAGTTAACTCTCTATAATTAGTAGTATAATATAATAGAGACTATATCTTTCTTTATAGATTATAAATATTATATTAACTTTATTCTAGTTATTAAGAAGTATATAGAACTATCTAGTAGTAATATAGCTACAGCCTACCAGCTAATTAAGAGAATATAGTTAGTAATAATATATATCTATATAGAGATAGCTGCCACTCAGTAGAAGTTAGAAGTCCAGGCGAATAGAATCCAGTCCCCTATAGATTAGTATTAAGTTAGTAATAAGATATAGTTAAATATATCTAACTATAAGTTACTAAAGCTAAGCTAAAAGCTAGTTTAGCTATATTATAAGTATATAGTAGTGAAGATCCTCTCACTATATATTATAGAGCTGGATACTCTAGAGTCTATTTACTTATAATTCTATATAAATTTACTTTAGAGAGCTACTACTAATCTACTACTTAGGTAAATTATAATTAATAGCTAGCTACTACTACTAGTGGATAATAATAGGGAGGTTAAATAGCTAGTTAAAAATATTCTGGCTGTAAGGATATACTAAGTAGGGAGAGAATACTAATAAGAAGCTCTTATTAAATAGGAAGGATATATAAACTCTATATAGGAGCCTGTTAATACTATTATAGATATAGTAGCTCTGGAGCAGTATAAGGTAATATATAGACTAATTGTAAATAACGATAGAGATCCAGCCTACAGCCTCCAGCCGGACGGCAGCTAGGGAGGAGGGAGATAATATTACAGGCTATATCTAAATATCTAGCCAGAACTATACCTAAGTATCTGAAGCTAACCCCCTCATCCGGGTGGGGCCCCAGTAGACTCTATATAGCACCATATATGCAGACTTTTCTATACACTTATGAAGGCTTCTCTTTTACTCCTTAGTTTTAAATAAACAGTATTTTATACTACCTTCCAGTTAAATAAGCCTAGATCTAGCCCTTCATAATATCTACCTCTAAATCCTCTATATTTATAACTAAGAAGCTAAAGAAAGCTACTACCTCTAAAAACTTTCCTACTATAAAAACTACTAAAATAATTTTAACTTAATTAAATTATAAATATAAATATATTAGTAAAGATAATAAAGATAAACCTTATAATCCTTATTTTAACTACTTCTCTTTTCTTACGAAAAACTGAAGCTAATTTAATATCTACTATTAAAACTCTTATTACTACTATAAATACTATATATCTAGTAGTATTTAAAAATTAACTATAGAAGTAACTATTTACCTTTATATTAAATTCCTTATTATATATAATAATAAGATAGTTAAATTTATAATAAATATTTTTTCCTGAGGTTTCTAATTTAATTTCTAATTTATATATTTTCAGACTAGAAGTATTAAATACTAAAAACTTTATAATATTATTACTACTACTTATAATAACTATTATATTCCTACTCTTACTACTAAAAATAACTTTACTTTTTATATTATCTCTATAATATTTATAGCTTTTATAGTTTCTATTACTACTACTTTATCTCTTATAAATTCTTTTATTAGTAATATTAATAATATTAATTTTCTTTTTTTAACTGAAAGTGTTAGGTTAACTGGGTACCGATGTGGCAAAAGCTATAGTAGTGGGTGATACACTTAGTGCCCCACTTTTTGCGCTAATTAGATGAAAGGTATCATCCTACGGATTGATCCCAACGGCGTATAGTGCGTACGTATACGCTGTAATATAGACTTAGACATAATGAAATAGAAACTACCAGTTGCGACCCAGTTACGTTAAATTAATCAATTACGAACGTTTACCAGTTATAAACTAATACTGATCAGTAGTTTAACTACTGCTAGTACTTATTACTACTGCTTAACTGCAGATCAGCAAGGAATACCTAAAGAGATAAGATCATAATACCTCCTAAGGGACCTTATAGATAGCTTCTAAGTAGAAACAGGTAACTTGAAACTATTGCGACTGTATACTACCTTAAGAGAAATTATTAATACTATACTTATAATAGAAATAGAAGTAAAGATAACTTTATGATAACCTGTTTACTTAATATTATATTATATCCACTACACAATAAAAAGATAATTTAGATTAATACTAAATCAAAGTAGTAAATATTGAGATAAAATAATAAGATTAATATAACTAAAAGAAAAAAACCTATAATAAAAACTACTATTCCTCACTACTGCTTTTTAATATTTTATATATATTTAACTAATAAGAGATAAGAAAATACTTTAATAATAGTAGATATAATATATTAGTAACTAAAAATAATATACTGAAAATACTCCTTCTAATATTATATAGAAAAAGTAAAACACTTTAGTTGATATATCTGTATCTATAATATAGTTTACTTAGTAGTTAGGATTTAATTATAATAAAAATAATAATAAAAAAAGAAGTTTTTATTTTATATAGTAAGGAGACTCTAGAAATAATTATAAAGATATAATTAATAATATAAACTAATATATAAGTATTCTAAATTTAAAACTAAGTAATAATATTAACTTATAATTTCTTCCTCTAATATTTTATAAGTAATTATAATAGAGAGATATTCTAATTAGAATCCTCTAGAATATAGTAATTTATTAAGATATTATAATTAATATTAAGATACAAATATTAAGAAATTACTATTTCTTATTTCTATTTATATATCTAACTAACTAATAATTATAGTTTATTCTTAAAACTATCTTTTATAATAATAATAAGTTAAGATAGTTATTAGACTATATAAGGATAAGTAACTAATAATATTCTTAATTCCTACTTATTATTACTATCTAGTATAGATAGTATATTTATATAATAAAAAATTAAACTAAATTACTAATAATCTTAATAATATTACTATTAAATTATAATTTATCTCTATTTCTATAATAAGCTCTAATAAGATTACTACTAAAGTATACTAATTTATCACTAGTATTATTAGTAAAGAATAATATTTAGTAAATTAATAAATCTTAAATTCGAAGATATTTATAAGGTTTTTACTAGAAGAAGATATCTACTTAATAGTAGTAATTTATCTAATAAATATATATACTTTTAAAGCTGCAGCTTTTAGAGAAATACTTATAATTAAGATATAATAAAATTATATTAACTATAGATATTCTCCCAGCTTGATATCCTAAATATATCTTCCTCTCTGGATCCTATTAATAGTTACTACAAAGATGTAAATAATAATAGTATTCTTGCAGCTGAAGTTAATAAGTATAAAAAAGTATTCTAATATATAAAGGCAAAAATACTAGTAGGAATATACTAAAAAGTTATATCTCAGTAATAGAGTGAGAATATTAAACTCTAAATAAATATTAATAATAATATATTTAATAATATCTTTATTTATTATTATATTTATCTATAGAAAAGATAAAATATCTATTTTAATAAAATATAAAAAGTTTACTATATTCACTTTAAGAGATAAACTCTAGAATATTTTAATAATATAGAGAAAGTATTAATATAAATTTTTAAGAACTATTTTATAGGGAAGAATATATATTTCTCTATAGATAAGAGTATAATTAGAGAGAAGTTAATAGAGATCTTTATAAGGAAGATATTAATAAGATAGATAGTAGAGAGTATTAAGACTAACTAATAGGGTTATTTAGTTTTTAGATAAGAAATTATAAAGAATTCTAATTTTATTAATAATCTCCTGAGAGTAGGAAATTTTATCCTTATTAATTAATAATTTTTAATATCTAGAAGCTTAATAATAAAGATAGTTACCTTACAGTTAATATTAATAATATTAATAATAAAAGTAACACTAATGCTAAGCTTGCAGCCTACAGACCTAGATATTTATATAAATATTAACTTACTGAAAATTAAAAAGATAATTAATATTACTAATAAGGAGGAAAGATACCTAGAGTCAACTAGACCCCTAAGACTTTATATCTACTTTAGAGGGAAATATTAGTTAATATTAAAATATTATATCCTATTTAACTAACCTCATAAGAAAGTTAAGTTATTATTTAGTAAAACCTATAGAATAAATAATAAATACACTAGAGAGAAGTATAATATCTTTAAAGATAAAATATAGATATTTATTACTAAATATATTAGTTATAATATTAACTAGGATATAGTAGAGAAAGTATTTAATAATATACTAATAGGATAAGTATATTTATATTATAAGATATCAATTTTACTAATTTAAAATAACTTCTTAATTACTCAGATAGCTAGAATAATTAGAAATAAATTTAAAATATTTATAATCTACTTTAACTATTATAGAAAGTAGAAGAATATAAACTTTAAGGTTTTTACTAAAGACTATAAGTATATTAATATAATTAAGGTATTTAGAATAATAATAATATAGATTAACCTCCTTTAATATATCTATCTAAATTTATAAGATTTATAGGAGAAGATTAATAAGGAAATATATATAACTATATATTAGATATGTGATATAATTAATATGCTTTATAATACTATTAATAAAGTTAAACTAACTATTAATAAGCTATGTAAATAGATAATAGAGATACTTAAGAGTTAAAAGAGATAGTTAAAGTAAAAGGTTAACTATGTCTCAGATTATAACTAATTTCTTGCGGACTATATATATAATAGCTAAGGGTAGAACTAACACTTTAATTATTCTTAACTACCTTGTCTGTAATGCTTACAGGATAATAAGATTATCTTAAGATAATTTCATGAGAAAGTATAAAGTGGGAATATGTAAGGTAAGTATTAAGTATATTTAAAACTAATAAATAAATACTAGTTAATAAAGTATACTCTAGAGGAATGTAAAACTGCTACTTTATAATTTAAAAAGGTATTTATTATTAACACTATATTAGTAGAGGAGATTATAATATATTTTAATAATGCTAATTCCACACAGGAGATAATAGAGGAGGTAAAAAATAATATAGAGGAGATATTAGAGAATAATTTTGTAGCTATCTACTTCATTATAATAGATAGTAAAAAGGAGACTATTAACTTTATATAGCTTATAGAAATTCTTCAGAATTATATTTTTTACTATTTAATAACTACTAATAAATTAGAAATTTTTCTAACCTTATAGTATTTAGAAGTTATTTTCAAAAATATCCTTTTAGATACTAGAGTAGGTAGACTTTCTACTAGAGGTATATAATAACTTAGAGCCCTCTAGAAGATCCTCCTTAATATCTTACTAGATAAGAAAGCTCTAAAGATAAATGTTAGATTTAGAGATAAGTAAGAATTTATAAGTTTTAGTGTTACTAAAGTGTTTATACTTTTTAGAGATATTAATTTTAATATTATATCTATAGTTATACTATTTCTACTCAGTTTTCCTAATATAGATTGCCTCAGAATATATTTTAATAATTTTAATAATAAAATTAAGTAAGAAAGAATATTACTACTTATAGAGAGATATAATAGATACTTATAATTCTTAATATAAGAAGATCTTTATAATAAAACTATTAATTTCCTTATAGAGATAGAGATATAGTAACTTTATAAGAGATTTAGCTACTTTAGTATTTATAAGTTAAAAGATATATTTAAGAGAGCAGGTAAAACTATAACTACTAACAAAATTATAGTAATTATAAAAAACTATTATTAATATTAGATAAATAGTAAGATGCTATATTAGTTTAAGTTTAGCTTTAAGGATAACTGTAAGTTTAATATAAAGATTATTATTAATATTATATATCTTAATAGTAATAAGCTTATATTATATACTGTCAATATCTTAATAATATTCATAGCTGTAAGGTTTATGAGAAGTATCTCTATAGAGGATATATAGTATATACTGAAAGTATACTAGATTAATATATACTAAGGACTTTTAGACAGGATTATCACTAATATAGAATATAACTTTACAGCTAAAAGTTTTAAGAGAGAAACTAATAGTATAGATAGTAAAGTTAAAATTATACTAATTGAAGCTTATAATAATATTAGTAAGGTTAAATATTATTATATTTTCCTATAGAGAGTATATAAAATTATTTAAAATAAAATACTAGAGATTAGTAGAGAGGAGATACTATAAAGTGTTATTAAGATTATTAATAATATAAGTAGCCTAAATAGCTTTATACTAACTCTACTAGTTTTTAGAGTATATCCACACTTTAACCTAATATTACTACTATCTCTAGATATAATAAGATATATAGTAGCTATCCAGAAAGTAATAGAGGAGGTACGTAAGATCTATACTTAATAGTAAGTCTCTAATACTCTAAATATATATAATAATCCCTTAATAGCTACTATTCACTACCTACCACTATAATCAGAAGTATATATCTACTATAAACACTAAAGATAGATAGAATCTTTCAGACTCCTCTTAATTAATAGTAAGATATATATTATAGAGACAGACAGTAAACCTAGCACTTTCAGATCTATAATAGTTAAGCTATATTATAAACTGTATAATAAAGAAACAGAAACTTAAAATCAATAAAATAACTAACTACCAGACAGATATCTAAAAGAGAAAGTATTAATAATAATACTAGATAAAGAGAGACTAAGGAGATAAGGATAACCACACAAGAATATAAACTTTATTATAAAAACTAACCTTACAGATAATATTTACTATAATATCTATTTAACAACAAAGGAGGCAGAAGTATTCACTAAAGCTATTAACCTTCACTAATATAACCTTATTTAAACACTAAAGAGACCTTTTAAGAAATTATATACTATAGAGTGGGAGATTTTACTAGCAAAAAATATAATCTACTTTAAATATTTTAATATCTAAAAATATAATAATATAAGGATTTTTAGCCTCTACTTTATTAACAAGATTAAAAGAATAGATAATATATTATATAAGAAGTTACAGTTAGTTATTAAAAGTTTTAATAATTAGGGAAAAACTAATATCCTTATATAGTTACTAATAATCTAATAAATTAGTTACTACCTAATATTAACACTATTAGTAATACTTAAAAAAGTTACTCTTATAGAAGTTTACCTCCAGGATATTATATAAATATACATATAAATAAAAATAATACTGAATTACCTTATACTAATAAGACTGCCTCTAAGCCTATAAAGTTTATATCTAGAGGATATTATTATTATTGTTATTTAATTATTATATAGCTTCACAGAGTTAGGCACTTATTAGTATATAATATACTCCAGCCACTATAAGAACTAGCTATAAATAGAGACCTCATTATATAACCCATACCTTATAATCTCCAGACTTAATAACCTACACTTCAGGATTATAAGTATATAAATAAATAATATCCTTAGAATCTATTTACTTAAGTTTAATAATAAAAAAGAAGAGAAACTCTAGTAAGTAGAATTCGCAGCTAAACTAAAGTTAATACTTATATAATATAAACTCCTCATATTCAACAGTAGAGTAATTACCCTAAAGGATAATAGTAATATTACCCTCACTCGAAAGGGATAAAGTAAGAAAATCAAGCTTATCAATTATATATCCAAGACCACAAAGTTAATATATATTAAATAACAAGCATAAGGAGCATATATTATCTCTATATACTAACTAGAGGTATACTTTAACCTCTCTATTACAGCCTAATATTAAGAACTAATAGAGGAGAATATTAAAAAACTTAATAAATACCTAATATAGCAGATAAAAAACCATAAGAGAGGCTTAATATTTATCCCCACTAATATTAAGATAATAAAACTATATATCTTTATTAATAAATCCTTTACTAATAATAGTAATATAATATCCCAGCTAGAGTTTATTATTATCCTAGAGACAGAAGAAATCAGTAAGGATAATAATACCTTCAAACTTAGAGATAATATTATCTACTTCTCCTCTACTAAATCAAAAAGAGTTATATATAGTATATTAATATCTAAAATTTACAGTATAACTGCAGAAGTTAATATAAGATATATAATATCTATAACTATTAAGTAAGTAACTAAATACCTCAAGATACTAATAATACTAATAATAGTCTATACTAACTTCTACTCCCTCTATAAATACCTTATTAAGTTAGGTACTACTAAAAAGAAGTATCTTATAATTAATATTATAATATTATAGTAATTATATAAAAGAAAGAAGATCTTTAAGATCTAATAGATTAATAGTAAAGATAACCTTACTAATAGTATAACTAAAATATCTAATAACTAAGCTCTTAAAGTATTTATTACTATAAATAAGGTAATTATAAGGATAGAAGGATAAGTTATAAGGGTGACAGAAGGTAATAAGAGGAGGATATAAGAGTGAAGAGAATAAATAGAGAGTATCACTACAAGAGGGCCCTAAGGAATCTAAATAGTAATAATCAAAAAGTATACTTTTATAAGTAAACATTATTCGCAGTATTTAATCGGTTTTTAGCGTACCTAAAAGATATATATAACTAGTAGCTATTTTTGCGTGTTACGCTATTTTTGCGTTTTTACGCTATTTTTACATTTTACGCTATTTTACGTTTTACGCTATTTTTGCGTTTAACGCTATTTTGCGCTTTTGCCACAAAAGAGAGTATTGCTAGTATCGGATTAACTAGGCACTAATATGGCAAAAGCTATAGCAGTAGGTGACACACTGAGTGCCCCACTTTTTGCATTAATTAGATGAAAGGTATCATCCTACGGATTGATCCTAATGGCGTATAGTGTGTATGCGTACGCCGTAACGTAAACTTAGATATAACGAAATAGAAACCACTAGTTGCGACCTAGTTACGTTAAATCGATCGATTACGAACGTTTACCAGTTGTAAACTAACAGAAAGCTTAATTACTAATTTATATTACTTACTTAAACTCTATCTTTCTATTATACTGAATAGCTATATCCCTAATATCTTTCTTAAATTTCTTCTTAATATATATAAGTAAGTAACTTATTATAATAATCCCTCAGAATAGTAATATAGTTTCTAGTTTCTTATTTTAAGCTTTAGTTCTAGAGGATTTATCTTTACTTATAAATTTTATACTCTAGATACTTTTTTACTTATAGATTTTAGCTCTAAATTAAGAGATATTTTATTTTTTTATACTCTCAGTTTATTTAATTATAAACTTATAAAGTTTCTAATTAAGTTATATTCTATACTAATTCTAACTGAGAGAGTTTAAATTATATTTTCTTATTTTTCTTAAAGTTACTAATATAATTTCACTGAAAGAAGTTCCTTTAGTAATATAAATTAAGTTACTTTTAGAATTTCTTAAACTGTTACTTAAGTAATATTTTTATTAGACTATCTACTATAAGTTACACTTAGAGAGTATAAGTAACTAATAATCTCTTTTTAGAGATCTCTTAATAAAGTTAGTAGTTATAAATATCTATATATTTCAGATAAGTTTAAAGCTTTATAAGCTTCTTTATTACTAAGCTTACTATTTAGAGGTTATTATATTTAATCTAAATTATTATTAGTATAATTTTAGAGATAGGAAACCTTATTACTCCTAAGCTCCCTATAGGTAATTAAAATTATAATAAAGTTAGTAGATAACTTATAAATAGTATCTCTTTAGTTACTGAGGAGAGAGAGAGTAACTTTACTTTTATAGTTAATATAGTAACTATAGATTATTTTATAATTTTCTAAATAATATTATCTCTAAAAAATTTTATTATAAAATTTTAAGAGCTTTTTTAATCTTATATATTATCTTTAAAATTTATACTAAAAGAGATTACTAGAGTATCTTCTAAACTTCTAGGTTCTATATTATATTTAAGATATAGATATTAAGTTTTATAGATATAGTTAAGTACTTAATTTACTATTTCTTAATATTAAGATCTTAGGTTTTAGTTAAAATAGACTAATTAACTAGCTATAAATACTAAATCTAGCTTTATTATTACTACTATATATAGTATAATACTAACTTTCCTCTAGTATAGGTTAATTTCTTAATATAAAATCTCTTTATTATATAGAAGGAATTCTAAATATATTATTAGAAAATAATCTCTCTCTTTAAGTTTATAACTTTCTAGTAAGAATCTATAAGTTTTCTCTATATATATAATTTATAAGAATTATAACATTTAAGCTTCTTAATTATATAGTATCTTAATATCTAGAAACTACTATAAGTTCTCCCCTCCTTTAAGGTAATATTATAATTAAAAACCTCTAATAGCCTTCCTTATAGAATCTTTATATACTTTTAGATATATTAGAATATAGTTATTAATATAAAAGAAAAATAGAACCTAGCTTTTTTACTAGTAGTAGTCTTCTCTAGAGATATAAAAGAACTATAAGTCTCTTAAGTCTTTCTTAAGATATTACTACTAAAAGATAAGTAATCAGTAGAAACTATATAGTATTTTCTGGAGTTTTAGAATCTTCCTCTATTTCTTATACTCTAGAGGTATCCTTATATAAATTTCTTTATTAATATCTATATAAATAAGAATATTAACTATATTATACTAAAAAAGCTTAAAGTTAAACTATATTATAATTATTATAAGTATCTAAAATAATATTCCTATAAATATTACTATATAGATATTATATGTGAAGGGCTGGACCTGGGCTTGTTCAACCGGAAGGTGGCGCAAAATACTGTTTATTTAGAACTAAGGAGTAAAAGAGAAGCCTTCANNTTCACGAGTGTGTGGAAAAGTCTGCATATATGGTGCTATATGGGGCCTACTGGGGCCCCACCCGGGCGAGGGGGTTAGCTTCGGATGCCTGGGCACAGCCCTGGCCGGACATCCGGGCATAGCCCGTAACATTATATATATCTTTTAATTACTAGTTTCTTTATATTACTAAGTAAGTTTTTAATTTAAGTAGTTATTTATACTTATTAAGTTTATATATATAGATTTAGTAGTAACTAAGAATTATTTAACTTCTTACAGTTAGCTTATTAACTTTATTTTATAACTTTAAAATTTAGTAGCTTTATAAATATATTTCCTCAGTCTCTCTAAAACCTTATACTAATAAGTAAAAACCTTAAGAGTTTATATTCTTTTTAGTATAGTTTAAATATTTTTCTCTATTTATAAGCTATTAGTAAGATATTAGGAGGGAAAATAACTTTTATCAATATATATCTTAAAAGCTTAAGGATTTTATATTATATAATAGTAGTTAGAATCTTCCTGATAGTATATAAAATTTCTCTTAATTCTATTTTAAATTTTTCAGACTACTTAAAAGTAGTAAATATCTCTATTAGTATTTTAGAAACTTCTTATAAATTTCCTTACTTACTTTATTTAGTAGCTTTTCTACTATATATTCTAAATTATCTACTTTATTAGGATTTTTAGACTAGTTAGATCTTAAGTGTCTACTAAATATAGTAATTAGTCTTATATAAACTTTAAGATATTTATATACCTTACACCCTACTAGAAAAGTAGCTTAAAAAGATATTTATAATATTATCTTTACTATTCCAGAATTATATTATATTTACCTCCCTACTTCACACTAAATAATAAATATTTCTTAGAGTATTATTATAAAACTTATAGATTCTGGGGAGGTTAGTAGTATTAGTTAGAGCTTAAATTTAGTTTTAGTAAAAAGTAGTTCCTCTTAAGGATCTAATTTATCTTAAGAAGTTTAAATACTTATTTATTTAGTATTTAGAGTAGTTAAGGAAAGTTCTATAATTTTATCTATTTTCTTATTAGTATCTTACCTTATAGCTATACTTTTTAACTATTTTATAAACTTAATAATCCTCTTCTAGATCTCTTTAAGGTTTATCTAAGAGATTTCTAATATAAAATCCTTTAGGTTACTATTAAAAAACTCTTTCTTATTAAAAATTATATTTCTTATTATAAAAACTTCCTTCTAAAGAAAGTTCTAGATTTTAAAAGAGTTATTTAAGGTATAACTAACTAGAAATCCTAAGAACGCTCTTAGTATAAACTTCTAATAGTAATATTACTTAAACTAAACCTCTTAAGTTATTATATATATTTGAATATTTATATACTCTCAGGTGAGAGAAATTTAAAGTTACTATATATATATTTTTATCCTTCTAGAAGTAATAATAAAATTACTTATATAGTATTTTCTAGCCTCAAGAAGCTAAAAGTATATAGTTATAAATATATATAGTAGCTTTCAGGATTTTAAACTATAAAATAGAAAAAAGAGATATCCTAATTACTATAAACTTTATATACTTTTTAATTACTACTACTACTTTCTCTATCCCACTATTTTAAGTTTGAATATTTAATATAGAAAGTTTAAACTTAATATTTCTCTCTTAAATCTCTATCTAGATTACTTTATATTTCTAGATTTTATTATTTATTTTAATCTTGTTAACTAATATCATATATATAATTTTTAGAAAGTTAAGAAACTTTCTAATTATATTTAAAAATTTCCCTATCTTCCTTATATAAAAATAGAAGTTTTATATTAAGCTTATTACTTAATCTATAAAAATTATAGTAGATATATAGCTTTTATAATCCTCTTTAAAATTATAAAAATCTATTATAATTCTCTCCCCCAAGTTAGTATATTATACTACTTCCTTCTAAATTTTATATACTATTTAATATATCTTACTTTTTCTATATATGTCATAATCTACTATATAGACTACTTATAAGTTTCTATTCACTCTAATATCTCTCATAATAGTTAATAAGTAGTTTATTACTTTAGATTCTAAATATCCTAACTTTAAATACTAAAACTTCTAAGATCCAGCTATTAGCTACCTTTATAAAAATACAATATATTTATATAACTTATAGAACTTAGAAGATTTATCCTTAAGTAATAATACTTACTCTATAGACACCTAGAAAAATATCTTCTCAAGAAAATTATACTCTAATATATATTACCTATTTATAATCTTAAGAAAATAGAAATAATTTCTATCTACCTTTTAAATATAGTTATTACTTAAACTCTAATCCCACTATAACCTACACTCACAAAACTTTCTAAATAATACTAAATTACTTATAAAATTAGAATATAATATAATATTAAATAAATACAGCTTTATAAAACTTTAGAAACCTTGTATTATTATTTCTATATTACTATAGCTTTCTATAATAATCTTCTAAATACTAACCTAAAAGTAGTTACCTATTATAGCTCCTAAAAGTATTTTAAACTATTTAATATTATCAAAAATATATATTATTAATTCTAAATCTAGAATTATAAATCTTATAAAAATATAAAATTTATTTAAGATTATTAAAATTATAATAATCTTTCTATAAGAGTATCTATATAGTTAGAACCTTAAGGTTAAATTTATAACCTTTCTTATATACTTTATAAATTCTTTATTAGATTTTATCTTTCTATTTATAACTTTCTAGATATTTAAATTAGACTTCCAGATAGAATATTTAAATTACTTATTAATATAGAAATATCTTAAGAGAGAATATTATAATTAGTATATCTTACAGTTAGAATTTCTCTTTAATTTATAATCTTTATTATTATTAGATTCTTATTTAAAATATTTACCTATATATTAATTAGAAGCTTCTCTATTTTATTAAACTTAGTTTCTATTTTAGTTTCTTAATATAATAAGGGAATTTTCTTAAGTTTCTTTAGTATTATTAGAAGTATCTATAAAGCTAAAAATCCCTCTTATAAGTTTATTTTAAGTTAGAATAACTTCTAATTTCAGAAGAAAAAACTAACTATAACTTATAACTTTAATTACTATTAGGATACTATTATAAACTCTAAGGGGGACTAAAACTAAATATAAAAAAACTTATAATTTAATATAATTATCTCTAAATCCTCTAGTATATTCTAGAAACTAAATTAAAAACTTATAAAAATTTAATATTCTTATATTAAGATACTTATAAATTACTTTCTCCCAGTAAGTAATTGGTATCTCTATATTACTCCTCAAACCTAGCTTCTTTCTTATAAACTTAATAAGAATTACTATATATTCTATAATTACTTCTATCTATCTCTTAATCTCACTATAATTTATATAACTTTTAAGCTTAAATGGTTAGATATTAAAATTTCTTATAATATTATAAAAATATTTTAAGAAGTTAGAAGAAATAGTATCTCTAATATACTCTTATATTATTTATATCCTTTTTTTTTTATAATATATTCTTACCTAAAAAATATATTTAAAGTATTTTTTTTTATATAAAACTATTTTTTTAGTTAAGAGATACTTAAAAACTATAACCTATAGAATATTACTTTCTATATCCAGAACTATTATATTATCTCCCTCCTTAGGAGTTATAATTTAAGATAAACTTAGAATATATATAAAATATCTAGGTTTTAATAAGTAATTAGAAATCTTTAGGATTATTAGTTTAGTAGTAAGCTATTTATATTTAATATTTAAGATACTTAAGACTATTTTATTATAAATCTTAGAGTTTATAAGATTCTAAAAACTATAGAAATAATACAGAGATTTAATTTAGTTAATCTAGAGAATTTAGTCCTTAAAATTACTTAGAATAATCTTTCTAGCAGAAGTAGATATTACTTCTTAGGTTCTTAAAAGATTTCAAATAGTTATAAAATAGTTAGTATAATATATAAGATTCTTAATTATCAAATTAATTATATTCTATTCTCAGAACCAAAAAATAACGTATAAGACTATAGATATACTATATACCTCTCGGGAGCATATAAATGAGATTCCGTGAGGTATATACCAGAGGTATATCTCTCTCAATCTGACAGCTTCTCCAGCCCTAGGGTCTGAGGGAACTGCACGTTTGAGTTTGAAATGCATGTCCGAGCGGTCTGTTAACACCCGGAACCTTACTCGTCCGCAGCGGTATACAGACTTTTGCCATTAACTGCACAAGACTCTATGAAGGGAGGATCCCATGAGAATACATCTCACCCGACCATTAGGTCCTTAGTTCACCTGACCTGACTATTAGTACTGACCTGACCTGACTATTAATGCGGAGCCCTATAAGTAGGCCTATAAGTAAGCCTCTATAGGCTATATATAGGCCTATATTAGATAATCATATTCTAAGTAACACCTAACTGCTAACCCTAACGCCTAACCCTAACCTTACTACTCTAACCTATATTTTTGAACTAATTATATTATAGTATATCCACTTTTTAAATTAGTTAATTTAAAGAAGTGGATTTAGTACCCCACAGCAATGGTCAGGTCAGGTCAGTAGCAATGGTCAGGTCAGGTCAACTAGGGACCCAATGGTCGGGTGAACTATACCCTCGGATCCCCATTGTCTTCCAACTTGACTAGTGATCTGATGAGGGGCCAGGCCGCCGCATAACGAAAAAGTTTGACAGATCCCCAACTTGGCAATATCCACTATGACGTGAATGAAGGGCCATGGCGCTTTCTCGCGGTCCACCTTGACTAAAGGCGTTCTGGCCCCAAGCACAACGTCCCCGTCACGCGAACATCTGGCGAGCATTCTCGTTGGTTCAGAAGACGGTGGACGATGGATAATTTATAAAGCTGGCTCCATAGTCTTAATATGCGAGCAACTGCTGACTCCTAGCCCGACGTGCTTTGACTTTCGTCGCCAGTCCATAACGATCATACAGGTAGTTGATGGATTCCTGAGTCTTCAAAACTCCAATATGGATACCTGTTTTTACTCCAACTACTATCCAGGACCCCTGTGAAGTGACATGGTCTACGGATATACTATGTAACTGTGTCCAGTTCTCGGCTGCCACAACTCCCAATGTGGCCTTGGATGCACGTTAAAGTTCAGCTTCAGCTAACTATGGTGACGCTCAGTCTCTCAATCAGAGTCAAATAGATATTTACAAGATGAATTTTCTTCTTCAACGTGCACACTGTGGATCCGGTAATCTACGTGGTCGACGTACTACGCTCCCCCACCGAATGCCTTTTTTCGCCAAACGCCGTAGTTTCTGGCGACACCGACGTACACCGCAGGGAGCCAGCTCCGCCGACGCACGAATCAATAACCCACCTGTCATTGCGTCGACTGATGGAGGATTTCGAAAATCGAAGCAGACCAGGTCTCAGAAAGACGACCACTAAGCTTGCTGCTCATCGGGCCAAGCGGAAAGCGTCACGACGGCCTGCTGCGACGGCCTGCCTTGGATTTCTCTCTGCGTGTGAGCAAGCTGCGGAAACCACACCCTCCATTAACACTTTGATGTCTGTGGGGTCTCGTCTCCGTGTTAATTGTTGAATGATACGTGAAACCTGGCGTGTAGCTCTTCCAGCTCGACTTTATTACGCATACATCCAACAAGTCCCTGTCGGTCCTTCGGCTCGGCGGAAAAGGCAATGAATGCGCTTGTGTGGTTTGAGTGCCCATTACAAAAGTAATCAACAAGATTGAGATGGGGGTCGGGCTTAAATAAGTTCCTCGGAGAAGTTCTGCATGATATTTAAGATAGTTCCGGAAAGCACTCCTCTTGCTCGGTGTGCCAAAGACTTCCTCATTCTCACGCTCAAGTCTTGACGACATTGTTTCTACCCAAGTTGCTTCGATTTGGAAATCGATCAGTCATGCTGGTACAACGACACGCCACTCTCGCCCTTTTCGTCTTTTCGGTGCTGGCTGATGCCCTGGCTTTGGGGTCATGCTCGAACTCGTCAGAAGCCAATATTCACCGCAGGCTCGGCAAGAGAGGCACTCTGAAGAGATTAGTGGTAGTTGGCGGAAGCATCGGCAAGGACGATTTTGGTTATTGCACCCCGCATCAAGTGCGAAGGATTGACAACGACATTGCTTGGATGCGGAAGCTTGCAGGGTCTGCTTACAACTTCTTATTGAAAGAAGATTCTCACACGACTGCAGCATATATCGCGTGGTTTGGAGGTACAATCCTTGTTTCCTTTCGCTCCCCGGGGTTTGGTCGAAATCTAACCATCAGTCTAGCCAACAACGCCGACCGCAAGACAGCCGTTGCCATCAGAGATAAGGTCTACGAGGCCATATGGGATCTTGGCGATGCTACCAAAGCATACGTAGGCGAGCTAGAGAGCTACTCTGATGCCGTTGTTCTCGGCTGCCCCGACGGAATACCGATTTGCGCCAACCCCGTGGCCGTGGCCAACCGCCGGGGGAACTTTGTGAGGTTGTGCCCCAAATACTTTGAAACAGCCATCGACTACGAAGCGCAGTTGAGCGACTGGAGAATGTCGCGCACTCGCAGCCTTACTGGCGGAGAAACATTACTACACGAAATGACACACCTCCCTGGAGTAGTTGGGGATTGGGACACCGATGACCTAGCTTACGAAAAAGACAAGTAAGTAAGCTCACTCGAACTTTGGCACTGTCCGATTCAGACCTCAGGAATGAGGTTTCTGATGTCATACTACCGATGATGCTGACATTTCCAGGTGCTTAAATCTCCGCGACAAAGAAATGATCAAAAACGCTGATAATTATATGCTGTTTGCCCTCGAGGTCCGAGCCAATCCCGAAAATGCAGCTCAGCAAATCGACATGAAAGCAGAGGAGGAGAAGTACAAAATCGCAAGACGAGTGTTGGCGGAGGGATCTAGTCCACCTGTTGAATACCCTGCCGGCGGTCCGTTCGGCGAACCTGGCATGTGGGTTGCAAACGAATACGTTTACGGTCATTTCCCTCCACATAGTTATCCCAACTGGCCTCCGCCTTGGTGTTGAGCAGTCCGTCTGTACTTCTGCTTGATAAGGATGAAGCAAGACGGTCTTCACAGCAGTTGCAGCAATGTGTGTTTTATTATGAGTAGCTGCCAGATGGAACGCAAAAAATGGATGTAATTGCAACATAGTTCCTCTCTGACAAGTACGGCAATACCGATCTTATTCTGTATGTCAGCCATAGTTGCTAACCACGTTTTGAAGGAGATACAGAAGCACGTCAAGGCTGTGCGTTGCTGCATGTCATTGTCTGCAATGGGTTTACGAATGAGAGGATGGAGTGAGACACGGTTCAACAAGAGCTTCATATTCGCAGAAGATTCAGGTCAATGTGATCAGTCAATCGTCGAGGCATAGCGTCTAGATTGAGTGTCGACCAACTGAATATACCATAGTTTCAACGTTCAATCAAGTACTTTCGTCCTCCTCACCAGAAACGTCCATAGGTACTCGCTGATGGTCAACCGACGACGGAAACGGTAGGATAGGCTCCTGCTGGCAACTATCGCCGGTGACGTGATTCGCGTACATCCGACTGCGGGGAGAATGGTCGTGATAAGGTGATCATAAACATCCAATCGGCGCGGAATCGGTTTCGACATGTCCTCCCAATCACGCGTCATCTCGACTTGCATAACCACCTGAAGCTGGAGGTATCAGTTCTGCTGGCTGGCCATGGACGAGAGCGACCTCGTTGAACAGAGAAGAGCAAGGCACACACTGAGCCAGATAATCGTCATCATAAAAGTTCGAAGTCTGGAATCACCATGTCTGCCACGTCAGTCCGCGAAGGCGGCCCAGCCCTCAAAGGGCCCTTCGACTTCAAAGACAGTCCTCTCGGCCGCGCAACGCGTCAACCCTTCCTCCTTGGCCTCTTCCTCGACCTGCAAGACATCAACATCTCCACCTATCCGACCGGCAACAGCTGGACGTTCGACTACAACGTCGACCTCGTCCGCAGGGCCGAGCAGCTCGGGTTCGAGCTCGCCTTCAGCCGCACGCAGTGGCTGCCCAAGGGCGGCTACGACGGCGAGGCCTCCCTCGACGCCTTCGTCACGTCTGCCGGCACTGCGAATATCGAGAGTGCCCTCGAGACGTTGTCGGCGCACATCGCGAGCATCAGGGAAGCTGTCACAGCCAAGGGGCGTAGCGTCAAGATCTTCATTAACCCCATAATCGTGTCTAGGGACACACCGAAAGAGTCATGGGGATACGGGAACAACATTATCAAGGGTATCGAGATCCACACAAGAACGAAGACGTTCGGTACCGCGAATGGTAACTACGACAGCGATGCGCACGCGTGGCGAGGACGAAAGGACGCCATGGAGAAAAGAGGACTCACCCTTGGAGGCAACATTGAGATCATCGGGTCGCCTGAGCAGGTCGTGGAGCAGCTGGATGCTCTTCACAAGGTCGGTATCGACAGTGTAGTGGCCAACTTTTACGACTTTGCCCCTGATCTGGAGTATTTTGGAAACAAGATTCTGCCCCTGATCAAGGAAGCTGGACTGCGAGTGGACTAACAGGACATCTGCCAGTCTCTTATTCCATACATCACCATTATCGTACTTGTATCTTGAATCCTGAAACAGCACCAACTTTAACATCTTCATCAGCATCCCTTTGGCATTCACCACGGTACACAGAATCTTGCTATTCGAATCAAATCAAGGCGTCATTCAGCAACAGAGCTCCAAAGTAACATGAATGCATTCGCTTGAGTAATGATGCCTAGTAATACAAGTCCGAATCTCATAGCCAAGTCTTACAAACGTCACCTGCTTTCCGTCATGGACGGACGACCTTTTGGCGGCGGGCTGAGTGGCGTTGGACATTCCATATCGACATCCTCTCCAACCCCAAAGTAATAAGCATCGTCGTCAGAGTCCCTCTCCGTCAGAGCCACGCTCATACGCCTCCTCAAGTCCCGTTTCAGACTCCCACCCAACCCCGCCAGGCTTCCTTCGCTCCGTATACTGCTCCTCAAACTCCTCGTCCGCCTCGGCGCAATACTGCTCTCGCTGGTCGCCTCGCTGCCCCTCCTCAACCCGTTGACCTCGAACACAGGAGGCATCATTACTTCGCTCGGTGTCGCGAGCGTAATCACGGTGGCCATGGTAGCCATCTGCGGCGGTGGCGGCGACGGCAGCACGGCCTCGATGTTGTGGTCGTCGTGGCACCCGCCGCTGCCGCCGCCCAGGGTCGAGTTCTCGCTCTGCTGCCTGCTCCGCTGCCAAAAGAAGCTCGACGCCGGCTTGCGGATGACCACCTCCGACTCGCAGCTCATGGAAGAGGACACGCGGTCGTTGTGGAGGTTGCTGCTGCCGCGCGGCGGCGGTTCGGGCTGGCTGCGCGGTAACGAGGCGCAGAGCTCGTTGGAGTGCGTGATGCGGCTGCTGGCGGGCGAGTATCTCGACGGGTGCAGGAGTGGACGCAGCGTCGGGATGCAGCAGCAGATGACGGCGCTGGAGAGCTCCGCCATGGACCAGATGGCCGACCACGTGCTTTCGTACGTGGCGTCGAATGAGTTGAGGCTGTTGGGGAGAGTTGCGATGCGGATGATGGAGATGGCGCACGTTCTGGGCGGCGGATGTCAGCAACCTCGACTCGTCTACATGCGGTTTCTTCTCCTCTGGGCACACTCTGACTTACAGAAAGCCTAGCCCAAAACTAGCCAGCAGGGCGAGTTTCTGCGTCGTCCTCAGTTGCAGACGGCCCAGGAGTGGCAGAGGAAGCAGGAATATGAGTATGTCGGTTACGAGATGGATCGAAGCATTGGCTAGCCACCAACCGAGGACATTGATGGGGGAGTTCCAAAAGTTGTTCTTGTACACGATGCTGTATGTTACACCCTGGGCAATGAGGAGCGAAATGCCGAAGAGCACGAGAAACGCTATGCCGATGTTGCAGCAGAGTTCGACTTTCGGTAAGGGAAACACGCGTCTGTACTGAAGGAGAAAGGCGATTTTGACGGCGACGAAGGCGATTTGGTAGACCATCACGATAGCCATGGACACCTGTGACACAGAATCAGACACGATACTCCAGTTGTCTTTGCAGAATATTCCCACCTTTTGCCCTTCTATCAACAGCGGTGTCGGCACTACCCATATGTGTTTTCCTAGGCCAAACTTTGTAGCTAAGGTAGAAAAGACACGTTAGTTTCAAGACTCTTGATTCACGCTCTGGGGTAGCGAGCACTTACCAATGCAATTCAACGAGTTAAAGGCAATTGCTGCCACCTGTTACGATCAGCTTCAGGTCCGGCGACGATGTTGCCCTCCCCCCTTGGGTTTGACTCACAGACGCAAAAGCAAGCACGGTATCATCGACTCTCCATTTCCTCATCAAGATCGCTCGCACATGTACTCGGAGTGCGGTGAAGACCAGGACAAGAATCGCCGTGACGATGCCGACCACGATGAGGATGCCAGCTCGACTTTGATGCGAATGCGGCGGCAGCGCATCGTCTTCCCAAGGCGGCACCGAGGGGTCGGTGATTTCAGAAGCCTGCATGGACTTGCCTCCAAGCCCATGCCAAATCAACATTTGAGCTCGTCCCTCGCGGACATTCGAGGGTGTTGTTGATGCCCTCTCGGGTGACGGCGAACAGGGCCAGGTTCGTCGTATCGCCGTGTTTTCGCTCCTTGAATTCCGACTTTTGTTCGATTTGAGATCGCAAAGGCGAGAACCGGCGGGTTCACGCACACCAGAAAGACGACAGAAATCAAATAGGGGAGAATGAGAAGTATCAAGGGACCGAAGCGCCTTCGGGCGAGTGATCAAAGAAAATGGCACATCATATAGCGCCCTTGAGGCGGCGAAGAGCGCAGCTGGGGATTTGGCGCTACTCGGCTTCATTGCTCGCGTTCGTTTCTGTCTCACTCGGGGAAGCGCGACGATGCCCCGGATCCGGCGATGGGGGACGTCTGGCCCTCCATGGGTTGACTTCATCATCTGGTGACAATCGCCGTTTGGTGAGCCAGCTTTGCACACTCTAATCCGAAACGAACCGCAGAGTCCGCTTTTGCTCTAGCTTTTGGTTGCCGTTCCTGGGCGCTCACGCGTTTCCTATAAAATATAATCTTCTTGGTGTTGTCGCATTGCAGCAGGTTGTCTCAGAAGGGAGTTTGGTGGTCATGGCGGCGATGAATTCCAGCTCTGAGAAGAATGATTTGTGTTCGAATCTCTCGATAATGGGAGGAAACTGACATTTCAGTGCTTCTCAAACAATCAATGCTGCCTCATTGCCGCCCGAGCAAAGGCTGGCTCGAGGCGTGGGGAGGTGATCTGACGGTGTCTATCGATCGACGTGCCTATCAAGCCGCATGACGCAGGAAAGCTGGGCACCACTCCAATACTCCTGCGCTACGATTCTTGTGGTGCCGTGGCGTTTAAACTACGAGAATGAGGGAATTATTCCCCAAATTTCGTTGGCACTGTCGTCGAGGAACAGTTGTTGAAGTCGCGTGTCGTCAAATACAGGCCGTGTCTTCGACCATCTGGCTGTGACGTGCTCGTGGAACGATGAGAAACCGCAGGACACACGAGCCGGCTCTCACTAGTAAAGTATGTGCCTGATTTGATGGCAGGCCGTGCACCTTTATCCAAGTTGCCTTTGTCAGTTCAGTATAGCTAGTTGACTGTTGGGCAAGCGTGGTGCCACCGTGGTTCGGCGCCGATATTGTAAGTGGAAATCTCCTGAATTTCCCAGCGTGTAGTCTGCTCGTATAAGAGACTGGACCTTTTCAATGACCACGCTCGTGGAATCGTCAACTACCCATGACATGAGCCAAGGGAACCCTTGTCGCTGGTGGTTTTCCAACCATGTGCAACACTCAAAGTTCCACCGGGCGGATTTGTCAATGATTCAAGTCTAAGATACAGCTAGAAGACTAGGATTTGTGTCTATTCATGTTTTTGTCGAGTCTGGAGTCTACTGATATCTGCATACTTTTTACTCTGGTACCAAAATACTGGCATGTGCGCAGTGAGATGAAATTGACCGTTGCTCTCTCCTGCTTCCCGAACTGCCCAACTTTTGAAGTGTGCTTGATCTGAATTCATGGTGAGAATCACGATAATTAAGACGCATCTTAGGAGACAGTAAGGCGAACGCACGTGTACCAGCAGCCGTGACTCCAATTTCCAAAGCATCGACACGGAGCAGCGGGCGGCGCGAGGCCCGAGAAGTGGGGCCAGTCGGCCGCCCACGGACCGAGGTATACCCCGGAAAGGGTCCGGAGGTAACACACCTACAATTTCCAAATTTTCCCAATCACAGCCCATGACGTCGTGCGGCAATTTCGCCGGTGACAGCATATTTTTGTTGCAAAGAGGCTGAGCTTAGCCGATATTTCATGGTGCAACCCACACACCGGGCCACCTCGAACTCGCCGGCCGACCGACCGTGTCGAAAAATAGCAATCGGGGAGGCCCGCCAATCGAGGCTTGCGCGGGCAGCTTGCACAGCTTCGGGTCTAGAACCGCTGGGTGGACAAAGCAAGCGGTGACGATCCGATCTCCGCGTCGGGCATGGTCTGGACTCTTATCTTTTTTGGCGAGCTTGCTTTCGGGCGAAGGAGCTCGGACGACGTGGGTACAGCACAGATATCGAACGCTGGCAACGAAGACGGAGGTGGACGTTTATTATGTCAGCCCTTGTGAAAATTGCGTGGTGAAGCGACACGTCGTGACGAGCAGGTGCTGAGTCGAACGGCCTGCGGCTCCAGTGGCGTGCCCTGCATTCATGGATGCAGCAAAACCGTTGGATTCCAGTACGACTGGCTGTTTATTAATGGCCCGATGGCGTCGAGACAAAATGACCAATCCCAGTCAAGGACGACACGATGGCATTGATGCCATGGGAAGAAGCATCCCTTCTCCGTCTGTCCACATGGCAGTGAGCGAGCGCCTGAGCGAGGTCAAGCTTTCCCCCATTTCTGGGCCAGCAGAGACCAGGCAAACACCGTCCAAAGCCATCAATGTGCGGATACAGTGTCAGTCAGTGACTGGAGGTCCACTTGACGGAGTGCCGAAAATGGGAACCGGGGGGGGGGGGCTCCTGGGGATGTTTTCCCGAATTTTTTCTTTGCTCCGTCATCTCCACACTTCACTCTCGCCAAGCAAGCTTCGCCACCACGGAAAACGACATGAATGAGGGCAAGAGATGCAGTGTGCAATTTATCAATTCTTGTTGACGGACGAGCCATAGATGGCGACGCGAGTCAGCGCAGGAGAGTTCGATTGTTTTTCGGAATTTGCTCTGTCTTCACTTGGACTTTACATCTGTCGGTGTCTTGGAAAGGTGTAGTGCAAGTACAGATACTTCACAGTGTATACTATGTAGTATGTACGCAGTAGACAGCACGAGTGAATAGGGGCTTGGCTGAGGTTGGCGAGATTGATGCTAAAATGCAGGGGAAGTGGATGCTTGGCACCACCACGGAAACAAGCAGAAACATGTGCGACTGCACCACCAGGGACATTCATGGCGCGTCATCGAAGCATCAGCAGAGGAGTGTCCTTCGGTATACGCTGTACATGGTCCGGAGACACGCGGGCGGTATGTGGGAAAAGGAAGAAGACGAGACAGAGACAGGCCGATCCATGCCAGCGCAGCGACCGAGGACAGTCCGTGTGAATGAAACCTTGGGTCCGTCGAACCGCGGTCCCGAGGCCGCGCATTCTCCGCGAATCGCAGTCTCTGTGGAGGCGGCACCGTGAATCAAACGACTCCTGAATTTTTCTCGCTGGTCGACGATGGCACAACCCGCCAAACTGCCGGCCGCTGCGACGCTAACAGCCGTACTCACTACTACGTACGCACTAGTGCAAACCCTGCGAGGCGTTCATCTCGTCGTGGGCTCAAGCCTCGGGTTCAGCTTCAGACAATCGAATGCCACATATTATTAAGGGCGCGTGCCAAGACCTAGTTCGTTGGCGACGGTCGAAATGAGGCAATGTCGCCTCACGCGCTGCAGGCCTGGGTTGCGGATATTGTCGACGGCAGAGGCCTGAAGCAGAAGGATCTTCGTCTCGCGGCGGGCGGAATACGATCGGTACGTTCGCTTCCTCTGTATTTGACGGAAGCCCTGCCGTAGAACGGGCTGGCCAACGGGGGCGAGGAACGACTCACAGACGGTGGAAGGGGTCTTCGGGCACCACAGTGGGTGGGTTGACAATGCCTCGTACCCTGAGCCATGGTTTGGCGTTCAGGGGCATCAGGCTTGGCCAGAGAGTGAGGGAGAGTCTAGACAGCGACCCGGCGGTGAGATGGGTGGCATCATGCGTGCCTCCTGGACGTGAGTGAATACCGAGTTTGTGAGTGTGATGCGCCTGGGTGAATGAGATATCTACGTATCGAATGGCGAATCAATCTCGATCATAGGCTGAGGAAAAAGGTGGAGTCGGGAATCAATGCAGCGGTGCAGCTGACTGGCCGATAGCGATATATGGGTCCACTTCAAGTGGCTTACGCAGGCCATGCCATCCAATCATCGGCAAAGCTGCTATTTCTGCCACCGTGTACGTACCTCATTCGATTGCTCAGCAAGTGCCTTGGTCAAAATACCTGCCTGCCTTTGCTGGTATCGGTAGGCGCTAGCCTATTGCCCTGCAATTGCTGCATAGAAAGGAATTTGGGGAGGGAAAAGCAGGAATCTCAGGGCCAGAAGATCAAGCGATCAACTTGGGCGCCTCCACGTGTCGATGGAGGTTCGGATGGCCCGTTTGCGAGTGGAGAGTCAGATGCAAGTCAGCGCTCAATTTTGTGATGTGCATGGCACCGCGAGGTGGATGGACTTCTGTACTGCGTACTGCAATACGGAGTACTATGTACGTAGTTTGTTTTTGGTCTTGCGAAGGAGGTGCCCCCTGAGCTGAGCCGACAAATATCAGGTATCCCTTGGCACGCACCTGTGGTTGCGACTGTCTGATTTGGGTGTTGGAAATGCCCGACAGACTTCGCGTCCAGTCAAGACTGAGCTAGCCCAACTGCCAGCAGAGCACGATATCAGGGCAGCAATAGCCATTGATTCCAATTTCGTTGCAAGTCGTGAACGAGAGACAACAACATTCAAGTGAAGCGGCAGCCAGAAACAAGACGCAGCACAGCACGACACACAGCACGACACGACACGACACGACACGACACGATGTGAGGCAGGGGACCAGCTCAAGTGGAGCCGCATGGCCCCTGTTTCAGCTCCGCCCCCTGGGCCTTTTCACCGGTTGACGTTCTTTCGGTACCTGACAGCATACCTACCTACCTACCCAAGCCACCTTAGCTGTGCGACTGAGATACTCAAGCTAACACACCCACTGCCAGCAAGTGCATGAGCTTTGGGAGGTGATGGTTGATGGCGGTGGTGGTGGTGGCTGCTCCTTCCCCGGGGCTGGCCGCTCCCCCTTCTTCCCGACACTTTTTGCTCTAGACGTGTATACTAGGTAGTGTACGTGCTTTGTCGGCATGGAAGTCTACTTCATTGGCCAAGTCTGGGAGTGCACTGGCCGTTTTGCGCTCAGAAGCGGGAAGGTGCCTGGAGACCATGTCAAAAGAAGACTAGCTGCAAGGGGCACATCCTGAGGTGGTTCTGCACTCTGCAGGAGGAGTCTGACAGACGGCAGGCACCTCATTAAGGTACGGGATACGGATACAGACTGAGGTGTGTGGGAGGGAAGGTGCAGTATGGCAGCCAAGACCTGAGAGCCAAGGCAGGAGCGAGAGCCATGGAAACAACAGCATCGTACCTTCGTGCCTACCTAGGCACTGTACCTGACCTAAGGTAGGTAGGCTATACCTCTACCCGTGCCCGCCCCCACTTTAATTGGAACTCGAAGACTCGTCACCCACTAAAGTGGGTGCTGAACACCCATATGTCTATAACACCTATATGTCTAGAAAATCCCTCATTTTCAACGTCACTATTACCATATTCAATCAAGCTACTATAATAACTAAATTCAACTAAAATAAAGAGGAGTATATTCAGGAGGCTATTCTATGAATTTATAAAAATCTAAACTTAAAGTTTACTATAGTTACTGAGAAATACTAAATACCACACAAAAAACTATATTGTAGGCTTTTAGGGATAACCTCTCTTAAAGACTGCTTAGTATATAGTAAAAAGTTTTCCTAGGATCAGGAGAAAGCTTTTTATTACTATATTAATTAAATAGATTATCTGAATCTTACTTTATAGTAAAAGCTTTTTATAGATACTACTAACTACCTCTTAGCTAAATTCTATAAGGATTATAAGATACCTCCTCTAACTATTAACCTTATATAAGTATGAAGGGTTAAACCTAAACTTATTTAACTAGAAAGTAGCGTAAATACTATTTATTTAGAACTAAGGAGTAAAAGAGAAACCTTCACAGATATATAAAAAAGTCTGTATATATAATACTATATAGAGCTTACTGGAACCCCACCCGGGTGAGGAGGTTAGCTTTAGATACCTAGGTATAGCCTTAGCTGGACATCTAGGTATAGCTTGTAATATTACCCCCCTCCTCTCTAGCTGCCACCCAGCTAGAGGCTGTAGGCTGGATCTCTATTATTATCCATAATTAACCTATATATTACCTTATACTGCTCTAGGGCTATTATATCTATAATAGTATTAATAGGCTCCCACGTAAAGTTTATATATCCTTCCTATTTAATAAGGATCTCTTATTAATACCCTCTCCCCACTTAATATATCCTTACAGCTAGAATACTTTCAACTAGCTATTTAACCTCCCTATTATTATCTACTAGTAGTAGCAGCTAGCTATTAACTATAATCTACCTAGGCAGCAGATCAGTAGCAACTTTCTAGAGTAAATTTATATAAAACTATAAGTAAATAGACTCTAAAGTATCCAGCTTTATAATATATAGTGAGAGGATCTTTACTATTATATACTTATAATATAGTTAGGCTAGCTTTCAGCTTAGCTTTAGTAACTTATAGTTAAATATATTTAACTACACCTTATTACTAACTTAATACTAATCTACAGAGAACTAGATCCTATTTACCTAAGCTTCTAACTTCTACTAAGTAGCAGTTATCTCTATATAGATATATATTATTACTAACTATATTCTCTCAACCAGCTAGTAGGCTGCAGTCTTACTACCACTAGGTAGTTCTATACACTCCTTAGTAACCAGGATAAAATTAATATAATACCTATAATCTATAAAGAAAGATATAGTTTCTATTATATTATACTGCTAGTTACAGAAAACTAACTATATAATAAATAGTAAGTTACCCTAGTTATCCTGGAATCAGTAGATAAACATCCTTAAAACTACTTAGATCTTCTAGTTATATTATTCTATAATTCTATTAATCTGTAAATAGTAATTAATACTTAATAGGTATATAATACCTATTAACCTATAGAATTCCTTCTAGAAGTAACTTACCTAGTTAGATTCTTTATTACTTATAATAGAGTATAATATTCTATAGAACCTATAGTAGTAACTAAGAAACTACTAAATATATATTTCTACCTCTATTATATCTATCTTTTCTAATATAGAGATTTTACTTAGTTAATTAATAATAACTTAGAGGTAATAGCTACCTTATCTTTTTATAGAAAGTAAGTTAGTAATAAAATCTATTAATAAATTAGAATATAATTAGTTAGATATTAGTAAGAATTTCAGGAATCCCTTCTTAGCTTACCTCTAGATATAAATACCTCTATATATATTATAGTTATATATAAATTAGTAGATACTTTATAACTATCTAAGCTAGTAGAACTATTAGCTTATAATCTCTAGTATACTATTATACTTTAAGTGCCCCACAGGGGAAGAGTTATATAACTTCTATACTAACCTAATCCTAAGCTTATTAAGGAGGTTATTACTCTCTTTACTATTTAGTATCTAAAATTTCTCTCTGAAAGTAAACTATCCTAGTATATTAATAATATATTTAGTAATCTAGATTTTAATATAGAAGTTAGAGGAGAAGTTATACTCCCCCTACTAAATTACTATAGAGATTTATTAGTATAAAGAGTCTCTCTCAGTAATATAATCTTATATCTTTTATAGATTTAGTCTTCTTTTAAAAATCTAAATATTAGTAATATTTATATATCCTACTTAAGGCCCTATAGGGATAGTAGTATCTAGAATAATCTATATTATCTATTCTTATTACTTCTTATTATTCTACCTTTTAGGAGTATTCTATTCCCTCCGAGAGAGGATATTAGAGACTACTATCTGGATGCCCAGCTGGTACTTAAGGTAAAAATTATACTGAGATAACTTCTCTACTTACTAGCTCTACCTCTCTGTAAATTATTACTTCTTTATAAAATACTTAAGATTTTTATAATTAGTGAGAATCTTGAACTTCCTAATACTCTATAGCTTTACTCTCCACACCTATAAATATTCTAATACTATAAGGAGTTCCTTATTATAGATTAGGTAATTAAACTTTATAGAAGTTAGGTATTAGGAGTAGAAAGCTACTAAATACCTTACTCCAGCCTTATCAGCTTAAGTTAATATATCTCCCAGAGTATACTTAGAATAGTCTGTCTCTACTATTATTAGAATATTAAAGTTAAATATTTATAAGATTAATTCTATAGTAAAAAGTTATTTTAATATAAAGAAAACCTCCTACTATTTTAGTCTCCAGTTAAAAGGAACTAACTTCTAAGTTAGGTAATTTAAAAGCTCTATAATAGTATTATACTAAAGTATAAAAACCTTATAGTAGTTTATAAACCTAAAGAAACTATAAATATTCTTTAGTAAGTTAGAAGGAAGCTAGTTAGTAATAGCTTCTAACTTCTCAGAATTATAAGAAAAACTTTTTCTAGCTATTATAATATACCTAATATATTTAACTATAGTAACTAAGAATTTATATTTCTTAGGATCTAACTTAAAGTCTATATTAGTAAAGTAGCTAAGTATCTAGTAGACCTTCTCCTTATACTCTTTTTATAAGCTACTAATATAAATAAAGATATTATTAATATATACTATAATGAAGTTATCTAGAAACTGTTATAGGTAGTTATTAATATACTATTAAAATGTAGTGAGGATATTAGTAAGTCTAAAGAGATATACTACCTATTTAAAGAAATTATAATATATCTAAAAAGTTATTTTCTCCTGATCTATTTTATTAATTTTAATCTTATAGAATATAGTAATAATATTAAACTTAGTATATTAGTAAGTAGTAATAACCCTCTAGAGGATCTCTAATATTAGGAGGAGGAAGTAATAATTTTTCTTTATAATAATATTAAAAGCTTTATAATCTATATAGAAATATATTCCTCTATCTAACTTTCTTATAAAGAGGATTAAAATACTAGTAGAGAAACTATTTACTTTAATAAATTCCTTATTAAGTAAATTCTCTAGAATTTTCTTAAATACTAAAAGCTCCTCCTATAATATATTATAGAGAAATCCCTATAAGAAGTCTAGTTTTTATTCTTTCTTATTAGAAATTAATAGGATATAGTAATCTATTTCTAGTTAGTTAGGAGGTAATTAGTATACTAAATCTAGATAGGAAAAATCTAGGAATTCCTTTAAGATATTCGTGGGGATATAGTCTTTTAGGTTCACTTCCACTTTTAGAGCTAATATTTTCTTAATATCTACTAAACTAATAGATATAATTTAGTAGGAGCTTAATATCTCACTAATATACTATACAGTATACTAACAGATAAATATAAATAAGTTAGTATTAAGTAGCTAAGCTAACTAAATCTCCTTAAGCTATACTAACTTATCTTAATATTCTAAGTATATTATTATACTATTTTTTCTATATATTATCTATTAGGCTTTAGTATTATAAATAACGTAATTATCCTCTATCTATAGCTGCCTAAGATATAAAAATAGCTACAGACTCTCTATAATATAGATATAGATTTTCTGTATATAACTACTAACTTCTAAAGTTAGGATAACCACTCTCTAGATATTACTAAGTGACAGCCTAGTAATATATCCCCTTATCTATCTCTTTAACTTATTAACTAGTAGGAGGTAAAATTTCTTTATAAAAAAGATATTAATAATAGTATAAATATTACAGCTTATATTAATAAGTATATTAATAGAGTAACTTCTATTAATTCTAGTCTGAATAGTAGCTAACTACTAGTTACTTATTTGTTCCTTTTTCTATTATTTCTCTTATTCTATTATTTTTACCTCAGTTAGCTCTAAGGTCTAACTTTACTCTAAAGTTACTTTTTTCCTAAATTTTTACTATTATTAGGTAAAGTAGTATTATCTCTCTAGTTATCCCTAGTATAATCTAGAGTGGCTATAGTTTTTATAACCTTTATACTAATCTTTTTATACTCTTAGGATCTGCAGTTTCTATAGATATAACCTTTCTTACTATACTTAAAGTATTAGTGGATATCCTAGCAGTCTCTAGAGCGTTCCTTGGGGGTAGAGGAGAAGCTACTAGAGCTTTAATATTATTATTACTTCTTAACCACTCCAGTTATTATAATATCACTCTCTATATTATAGGCAGTAGGTCTCTAGTGGGGCAGCTAGTAGTATACTAACACTCCCTTTATATATTTAAGCTTCTAAGCTATATCTTAAACCTTAGACAGCTAAAGTCTATACTTTATAGGAAAGTTAATTATAATAAGTAGTTTCTTAAAGTGGGAAAATAAAGTAACCTCCAGTAGGGAGATCTAAACTATATCTAACTATATATACTCTCTAGTATTAACTAGAGTTTTTTTAAATTAGGATAGAAAAATAGTTAGATATTTATTTTCCTTCTGTCTGAAGCTTTATAGCTAAATAATAACGTAAAGCTAACTATTAGGATCTAGGTAAATTCTATTTAGATAACCTATAAAATTATTTAGATTATAGGAGTTCTCTAGCTCTCCCACTATATAGAAGGTTTTAACTACCTACTGAGAATTAGAGTCTAAATAAGAGTAAATTAGATACTAGTGTTCCTAATTACTATTAAAGAAATAGTAGTTAATCTTAAGTTTAGCTTTTATCTGTTAGACTTATACTTAGTATTCTTTCTACTTACCTGAAAACTTTAGGGGTAGGAGAAGAAGCTTCCTCTAGTAGTTAGCTACTAGTGGGAATATAGTAATATTATTAACCCTAAAAGCTATTATCTTAATAGATATTATTCTGGAGGTTACTAGAGTATCCTAATATAAGCTAGAGATATCTATTATAGTAACTACCTAGGGGTTACTACCTACTATAATATCTTATTTTGCTAACTTATATGAAAGCTTATTAATCCTCTAGTAGAGAGAGCTTAAAGTATATTATAACTACTACTAAAGTAGTTTACTTATAAGGTTACTGCTTATAGGGATATCCTAAGGGGCTCTAGTATCCTCTATCGTTCTTTATATTAGTTGTCTATTATATAGTGTTATATTCTAGAAGCTATACTTAACTAGATCGTATACTTAACTAGTGGGAAGCTACGCTCTATCCAGTATTATCTATATAGTAAATAAAACTGAGTTCTAAATATGTGAAGGGTTAGACCTAAGCTTATTTAACTGGAAGGTGGCGTAAATACTGTTTATTTAGAACTAAGGAGTAAAAGAGAAACTTTCATGGGTGCGTGGAAAAGTCTGTATATATAGTGCTATATAGGGCCCACTGGGGCCCCACCCGGGCGAGGGGGTTGGCTTCAGATGCCTGGGCACAGCCCTGGCCGGACATCCGGGCATAGCTTGTAATAATAGGCTAGTTACTTTATTAAGAGATATAAATATTTCTATACTAAAGAGAAGATTCTTAATATAGAGTAGAAGAAGTCTGAAGATATTAAAATTATTAATAGATAGTTTCTAATATTATAAGAGACTATTTAGATATATAGTATACTATTCTCTAATATCTAGAATATAGATAAAATAAGCTTCTAAATAAGTTTTAGGAAGGATAAGATAGTTATTACTAAACGTAAGAGAGTTTATTACTTTACTATCCTAACTAATAGAGAGTTAGTAATTATAATTAAAGTTATATCTGCAGTAGGAGATTATATACTAGCTTTTTTAATCCTCAGTGGATCTATTTATATAAGTAGATAGTATAATATTAAGAATCTAGAGGTAGATATAGTAATTAGAGTATTACTAACTAATTATTTAAATAACCAGATATATCTTAACTGGATTAAGTATTTTAATCTATATTTAAAAAACTAAATTTAGAGCTAGAAAAGACTCCTTCTAATTAATAGATATAGCTTTTATTATACTATTAAGTTTTTATAGTACTGTGAGGATTATAAGATTCTTCTTTTTAATTTTCCTCCTTATTTAACCTATCTCTTCTAACTACTGGATATAGTAATATTTTAACCTCTTCAATACTATTATAGTAAGGCTGTTAATATTATAGTTAGAGAAGGTTATATTAGTATTACTAAACTAAAATTCCTTAGTTTTATTTAGTCTATTTATAAGTAAGCTTTTAAGTATTCTACTATTATATCTACTTTCAGGAAGACTGGAATTAACCTATTTAACCTATAAGTAATACTGAAGAAGATTATAACTTAAGATAGTATTCCTCCTGTAATATTAACACTACTTAATATAGTATTATTATCCTTATCCTCTTTCAGTATTCTTATAACTATTAGGAAATTTAGAAGAATAGTAGATAAGCTCTCTAAAGTATTAGAAATTATTAATAACTAGAATAAAAAGCTAATTAGAGAGATCTTACTATTTAACTATAATCTAGATTAATTTATCAGAAGTATCCTAACCTAGGAATCTAAATTAATTTAGGTTAAGAGGGATCTCTCAAGAATAAATCTAGCTGAAAAGGTCTATAAAACTTATTATCAGGTAAGAAATATATAACTATAAACTAGAGGGATTATCTAAGTTAAAAATAGAAGGAAAATAATATAATAGAGGCAGGAAGATAAATATACTAAAGCTGTAAGAATAATCTAGTCTCTAGATTAGAAATTCTATTATACTGCTAAAAAGGAAGCTTTTAAAGCTGTAAAAAAAGCTCGGAAGATAAGGATTAATAGGAGATTATAGCTATTCTATTTAATTAATAGTTAGGGTTATAATTACTTACTAAAGAGGGAGTAAGGGTGGGAATAGCTTCAATTAATCATTTTTGGACATATGGGTGTTATGGACATATGGGTGTTCAGCACCCACTTTAGTNNACCCACTTTAGTGGGTGACGAGTCTTCGAGTTCCAATTAAAGTGGGGGCGGGCACGGGTAGACAGTAAAAGCAGGAACGGTACGGAGTGCGGCAGAGAGGAGCTCCTGCCGCGTAGCATTACACCATGGTAGGTGGGAAGCAGTGGTATGTGGTAGCGACGTCAGTCAGTTGCACTTGCTCTTTAACTAAAGAAAGACGGTGACTCGACTTGTTTTTTTCCCCTCTTGATTTTTTGTTTTTATTTCAGTAGTGGCAGCATCGTCAACTCGTCCTCCCTTTTTTCACCTTTTCTTTCCTCCTCTTCCGTCTCGTTTCCACCGTCTCTTCTGTTTGTCCCTCTTCCCTCTCGTTATTACCCAACCAGCATACGCAGCCTATTCACTCGCTCAGCTTCACCCAGGCGCCACCACCACACACACAGACACACGCCACTCCCAATTCAGACATCCATCCCCTGCAAACCTCCCACACCTCTTTTAACTTCCCGTAATAACACTATCCCAATCCTTCCTTTTCCAGGAGAACCCCCCTCAAGTCCCCGACGCCGTCAAGCTACGATCCTAACGCTGACGCTACCGAGAGTCTCCCGTTTATCGACCTAGTCCTATTCTGGCCACGCGCTTCGTTTGCTCGACACTCCCGCGCCGACATTATCTAGGATCTCCCTTCCTCCCATCCGTCGCCTTCGTTTCCCGCTTCTCCTTCTTCTACTCCGAATATGCCACAGCTTCCAAACTCACCGCACGAAGTTCCTGCAATCATTACAACTCCAGACACCACCGGCAACACTCCATACATCATGGCTGAAGAAGGCGGCGGCGGCCACGCGCCCACCGGCGGTAACAACCACAACCCGGCCAGCGACAACAACCAACACCAGACCCAAGAACTCAAGATCAAGCCCCGACTCACCAACTTCGAGGATGCCACCGAGATGCACGAGGCCATGTCGCCAACCGGCGCAATGACCCCGAACCCTTTCAGTCGCAAAAACACCAGCATTGACCTGGACGACTACTTCACCGGTCCTCGCGACATCCTCAAGCACTCCAAATGGCCCCTGTTTATGCAGATGCACGGCAGCATTCTGCCCAAGATGATTGTCCCTCTGCTCTGGATGTGTCTTTGGTCCGCCTGCATCACCTGCGTTCACATGCTCAAGACCCGCATGGCCGTCGACTCGGTCCTCTTGACCGTTCTCGGTTTCGTCGTTGGTATGGGTCTCTCCTTCCGCAGTTCTACCGCCTACGAACGTTACGCCGAGGGTCGTCGCTACTGGGCCCAGCTCATTCTCGCATGCCAAAGTCTCGGCCGCGTCTTCTGGATCCACGGTGGTGACCCGGAGCACGTCGACACGAGGCAATCGCTCCTGCGCAAGATGGGCAGCATGAACCTGCTGCTGGCCTTCTCCGTCGCCCTCAAGCACAAGCTGCGCTTCGAGCCCTACACCGGCTACGAGGACCTCGAGCACCTGGTCGCCCACTTGCAGACCTTTGCTCAGGAGGCTACCGTCGCCGAGCCCGACAAGGTCAGCAGCCGCAGGAAGAACTTCTTCAAGGAGACGGGTGAATACCTCGGCGTTTCCTTCGCCGCCAGCAACCCTCGCAAGACCATCAAGAAGTCCTCGCGTCCTCTCGGCAACCTGCCTCTCGAAATCCTCAGCTACGTCTCCTGCATTGTGGACCGCATGGTCGAGGACGGCCAGCTTAAGGTGCCGATGCAGCAGACCATTGCCTATAACAACGTCGCCCTGCTCAACGATATCATGACCGGCACAGAGCGTGTTCTGACCACCCCGCTGCCCATTGCCTACACCATCGCCATCAGCCAAATCACCTGGGTCTACGTCATGCTTCTGCCCTTCCAGCTTGTCGGCAAGCTTGAGTGGATCACCATCCCCGCCACTGTCGCCGCTGCCTACATCATCCTCGGTATCCTCTTCATCGGTCGTGAGATTGAGAACCCCTTTGGATCCGACGTCAACGACTTGCCCCTCGAGCTCTACTGCGAGCAGGTCGCCTCCGAGCTGGACATTATTTCGTCCTTTGACAAGCGCGACCCCTACGCCTTCATGGAGTCTGGTCGCAACCTGCCCCTGTACCCCGCCAGCATGGCTCCTTACCCCATCTGGATGACGCGCTCCGAGAACCGCGTCCGTGAGGCGATCCTCAACAAGCACGACACCGTCTTCGAGTTCCGTAAGAGGATTGTACTCGAAAAGGTGGAGTCTAGAGCTGGCGCCAAAAAGACGAGCAGCGAAGCCACCGTCACCTCCAACGGAGACCACAACGTGTAACCAACCTTGGGCTCGTATTGTCTTTTTCTTCATTTCTCCCCTCTGTTGCATATAAAGGCTGGGTGGGAACCGGTAGCGAATCGCGTCAGGAGCATTTTCGGCACGGAAAAAAACTTCATCATACAGCACCCCAGTCGGGGTGACTTGGCTTTTGGCACAGGAAAGGTCTGGATTTTCTTTTCGCTGTAATTACCTGGGAACACATAAGAAACAGGTCTGTTTTGAGCGCGGCATTTCCTGTCTCGCATGAGACAGCCGTGGTCACTTTTACGTCGAGATATCCAAATTGAATGACAACTTCGAAAGGAACCATACGTGAAGCCAGGGCGTCTGTGATGTGCTACCTTGAAACGAAAGCGAAACTAAATGTCTTCACAAGATGGAGCCTGAATGCATTCTTCTCTCGCTTGGCTGTATCCTTGCCCCAGTAGGACGTGCCGTGTCGAGTAGTCTACTACCACCCACGTCTCACGACTGGGCTAGAACTAGACCGACGTCTGTGCAGTTTGGTAGACGCGTCCGGGTCTGGTCCGGCAGAGCCAGTCGGAGCGGGCCGTTCTCCGCGCGCGGGTCCTCTTCCGTCCTGCCGGTACGGAGGTCTAATGACAAGTCACGTGCAAGGCAAAAGACTTCATCTCATCCACATTCAAGGCATGTCGTCGTGATGAATCAGTGACATGAACATAATGGCTTTGATGCATCCATGTATCGCGATCAGGGCGTCAATCATGACTTTGCAGATTATCATGGGCGAAACAGACTAGGACTTGAAGTCAAGCCAGCGCATCATTCAAGATACCTCTACGAAGAAACACGTCCAAGATAAAATTTAAACGCCCTGCCAGAAGAAAGTCTCGGGCAGCGAGAAGCTCGCCCTGAGGACCTCGTCCTGCGGGTTCGAGCTCGACGCCACAATCACGACAAACTCGCCGGCCTCGGCCTGCCACTTGGACCTCTCCTGCGACCAGAACGAAAGCGAGTACTTGTCCAGCACGAGGTCTGCCGTCTTGGTCTCGCCGACGGCGAGGTACACTTTGGCAAAGGCCTTGAGCTCGCGCACGGGGCGCTGGAGGCTGCTGTGCGGATCGTGGACGTATACCTGCACGACCTCGGCGCCGTCGTAGGGCCCCTCGTTGGTCACGGTTACAGAAATGCGCATCTTGTGGTCCGCACTCGCCGGAAACGTTTCCGGCACGACGAGGTTGGTGTAGGTGAAGTTGGAGTAGGAGAGGCCGTGGCCAAAGTAGAAAAGCGGCTCGCGGTCGGTAACCTCGTAGTAGCGGTGGCCGAGGAAGACGCCCTCGCCGTAGACGATGTCGTAGTCGGTTTTGGAGAAGTTGAGGTATGCCGGGTTGTGTTTGACGGACTTGGGAAAGGTCTGGGAAAGGCGGCCGGAGGGGTTGGACTTGCCGAAGAGGACGTCGGCGAGGCCGTGGCCTGTTTCCTGGCCGCCGAACCAGGCGTGCACGAGGGTGGGTGTTTGGGGTTCCCAGGGCATCTCGATGGGGCAGCCGGACTGGGTAACGATGATCTTTGGTTTCGGAGGTCAGTTATTGGCACGAAAGCAGACGGTGGCGGTAAATGGGACTCACGGTGTTGGGATTCGCGGCCAGGACGGCTGTGATCAAGTCGTCGACGCGACCTGGTAGACGGAGGTGCTTGCGGTCGGCGCCCTCGTACTCGAAATCCGACGACAATCCCGTCACCACAATAGGGACATCCACGTTCCTGGCCAGTTCCGCCGCCTCGCGGATGGCCTCGTCTTCGTCGATGACCTGGAAGCCGCCCACACGCCCGGCGAGCGTGAGAGCAGTGCCGACACCACCCGCGAGGTCCTCGTTGACCTGAACCACTTCAATCTCGACGCCTTTACCCGCTGCAAGTTCAACGTCGCAGAACTTCTCCATGGACAGCCGGTTGAAGCAGGGCGTCGGGCCCGTTTTTGGCGGCTGCGACGTCCAGAGGTCGATGACGTCTTTGCCGTCGACGCGCACGCGGCCCTTGCCGGACGTGCTGAAACCAAAGCGGAAGGGTCCCGTGGTCTCGGGCGTGTACGTTGCGCGGGCGCGCGCGTAGAACAATTTGGGGAGCGTGGCGTGGAAGCTTTCGGGCACGTCGATGAGCTCCTTTTCGGCGGTGGCGGAGACGAGGACCTCGGCGTGCGGGTTGGAGTGGGGGTTCTCGGCAAAGATTTCGACGGACCAGCCGAAGCCGTCGGCGTGGAGAGGTTTGAGGTTTTTGAGGAGGGGGCTGAATCTGAATGCTGATTTTCTTTTGTGAGATGTTTGATCGAGATTGGGCTTCGAGGGGGACGACCTACAATGGCAGCCAAGTGCGTATGACACATTCTCTTCGCCGACTTGTTCTACTAGTGCATCGTAGGGTGTGACGGAGTAGTATGGCTCGACCTCGGCACTCCCACCGCCGCTGAGAGCAGGGTTCTTGACGTGGTCTCCGATCAAGCCGATCTTCTTCTTCTCGGCGGCTTTTATGGGAAGTATGCCACGCTCATTCTTGAGGAGAACGATGCTCTCCGCAACCAACTGCCGGATCAACGCCTGCTGCTCCGGTGTATTCGACGCAGCAAAGTACCCCTCGGGCTTCGTATCAGTCACCTTGTTGACGAGATTCAGCACGTTCCTCACGCATTCGTCCACCGTCGTCCGCAGCACCTTTCGGCTGTTGACCGCAAGCCCCAAGCACTTGCCCCTCCACTGCGTCGGCCCAGGCATCTCGAGATCCAGACCGGCATTGATAGCCTCGGAGGTGCTATACGTGCCAAACCAGTCGCTCATCACCAGCCCCTTGAACCCCCACTCCTCGCGCAGGATCCTGTTCAGCAGCAACGGATCCTCGCTGGCGTGGACGCCGTTGATCTTGTTGTAGGACGTCATGAAGGTCCAGGGGTCCGCGTCGCGCAGGACGAGCTGGAAGGGGAGCAGGTGCACCTCGCGCAGGGTGCGTTGCGTCATGCACACGTTGTCCTCGACCGAGTTGTCGGACTGGTCGTGCGCGGCGTAGTGCTTCACCGAGGTGGCGACGCCGCGGTCCTGTACGCCGTTGACGTAGGCGCCGCCGAGCACGCCGCTGAGGTACGGGTCTTCGGCGAAGGCCTCGAAGCCGCGGCCGAAGAGCGGCGAGCGCTGGAGGCAGATTGTCGGCGCGAGGAGGACGTGGACGCCGCGGGCGCGTGCTTCCTCGCCGAGAAGGTTGCCGACGCGGCGGAGGAGAGGGGTGTTGAAGGTGGCGCCCATGCCGGTTGCCGAGGGGAGCATGGGGCTGGGGTTCTGGGGTGGGTGTTAGCTCTGGCCGTTTGGTGACTCTTCATGGATGAGATACTGACTCGGTGGAATGCTCGACGACCGCGTATTCCATGAGGGCCGTCGGATGTCTGCCGAGAGGTTATTGTCTGTTCTGCAAGAGGATCGTATGTGGCTTACGATGAGGTCTGGAATACCTCGATGAGGGAGGCCTGTCGTCCGGAAGGAGCCTTGACCAGCAAGAAGATCAATCTTTTCTTCAAGGGTGAGCTGGCTTACGAGGCCCTCCACGTCGAGAGGAACGCCACTGGAGCCCATGATGGCTGTCGGAATAGAGTTCAGTGACAGTCTGCTAGTTCCAAGCGACAATATTAGTGAGAAAGTGGACAGTCTCTGGCCTCGTCGTTCGCAATCTACAAATGTCGTGAGTCGAGACGCTCGGGAGTCGTTCCTCATCAACCCAAGCAGCAATGAATCTGAATCCGACGTTCAAGTTTCACCTGATTCGGAATAGCGACGGGAAAAGGACCAACAACTTCTCTGGGAAACAACTCTATTTAGGCTAAAAGGCCACTCCCCCAGCCTCCGGCAATCCTGTCCGACGGCCGCCGGCAGCCCACGGGACCCCACAAATTGACCGGCCGAAGTGTACCCGGACCGCCGTGACTGGCTCGGCTTGACTCGGCGAATGCCAATACCGACGGCTCCTTCCGGATAAATCCCGGCAGTGGGGCCCGGGGTTATGAAGTCCCGAACCAACGACGTGTTTTATGTGAACATTTGTTTGTTGATTGAACGCTGAACACCGTACTTGATTGAAAGCAGTGAGGTTATCCAATGCAGAAGGTTGCTCATAAAACCCAAGGCAGTCTAGACAGTGTCATGTAGTAGTCACAAGGACGTTCGTTGGTGCTTTCGAAACATTGATACTTTTCAGCATCACCCAATCCTCGTCTGTGGGCAAAGGCGAAGAGGTAGGTAATCTTCTGTCTGTGTAGGTCGCCGCTGCACAGCAGGCTTTTCTACCTAGTAATTCGTACTTTGGCGTCATGAATCATCGGCCAGATTGCCGGGGCAGGGGACCAAGTAGGATTGTGCCCCATCATCCATGACCGGGGCGCCCAAGTGAATCGTACGGCGCGCGAGTAGCCTTGCGGCGACAGTTGCTCAAGATTTCTTCCTTTTTTTGGTACGTTTTATTGGCGAGAGACAACTAACGCAGGAATGGTTGGGTGCCCACAGAGAGACGATCGGGAGGCAAGCTTGAGACGACCACCTCCGCATCTGCTGGACGAACATCTGTGCAGTCCAAGGGCAGAGCATTGTGATGACAACTCTATTTAATGGAGCGGGGTGGACGTATATGAGACAATAGACCAACGAGGCGTATGGTCCAAGCGATGAGCAAGCCTTTCCACATCGGCTCTGGTGGTGAAGCCAGTAGACTGGCTTTATCTGACCAGCATGGAAGATCAAACGTGAATGTCTTGACGTGGGTGTAATGAAAAATGCTTCTGATCGCCGGATAGACTCTATGACATCTCAATATCTGAATGCCCAGGTTGAGAAGAATTAACCTCGGCTTTGGGTCCATTACGGTGTCGATGAAAGATTGACAAGAGCCAACCTTTTGCAATAGATAGGACCCGAAGAGGGCATACCTTGAAGTACATGCACAACGCTATCAGTTTTCCACTGTCCAGAAGCCACAATACGAAACACGACTTGCGTTTGGATTGATGGAGAGTGGCAGTATGTGGAGGATCGGCGTTCTGCTTGCTCGGGAGCTGTAAGATAGTATTTGGCGTGAAAGTTCCTACAATAGGAGCCGTTGTCCAATGAATTGCAGGTTATGGATGGAGACCGGGCGAGAGTAAACTCAGGGTCTCCAGGTTCAGGAGTATAACAGACGCCGGTCGTCCCCAACGTCGGGCCGATGTTACGCGTCACCAAGCAACGTCATGTTCAGGGCTAACTCGTGACAAACGTGGCAGACTTATACCCAAGAATTTACCGCCATCTCCATTAGATTATTGAGCGAGTTGGACAACGAGCCAGAGCGAAAGCCATTTTCCCTTGGGTTGAGTCATGACAGTAACTCCTCCAGCAATACAAACGAAAAGCGCTCAAGACTTTGAACCTTTGTGGTCAGTTCAAGTCCCGAGTACGACTTTAAAGGCCTTTGGTAGTTGAGCTCAAGACGACTAAACCGCCGTAAGCTCGCATAGATGTCATCCTTGTACCCCTCGCCAGCAGTGGGGGGATCCGGCCTCGATACATGTGTGATTCATGTTGTCCACAAACACTGTGCAACCGCGAAAGGCCATCATAACGTGATGTTATTCGACAGTTTGTCAGCACGATAGTCAAAGTCGGCAGATGCTACTTAGGGCATGACTGTGTCATTTATCTTTCCACTATTCTCCATGATAACGATCGGAACCGTAAATTGACGCGTCATTAGCTCGTCGTGATTCCTAATGTTTGTTGAACACCTTACAGTACGGTTCGAGATCTTAGACTACCAGAAGGGAATAAGACCAGAAATGCTTTTGTAACCCGCCATTGTATCATTCCTAGGAATGCAGTAAACCAATGGGGCTCTGCTTTCAGCAGCAGAGGCAGAGGCAGTCAGACTGGGATTCTTTTGCCCTCCGGGTTGCATTCCTTTGGGCAGGGTTGGAAATTAGTCTAGTCTAGTCTAGTATAAGCTATACTAGTACTAGGCTAGTTTAGTATAGATTATACTAATACTAGTCTAGTATAGTATAGCTTATACTAATACTATACTAGTGTTGGTTTAATCGTCAGGGTAATCGCACGCCGTACGTGATCTCGTCGTACGGGTGCAAANNTGGTATTCGTTGTTGTTATTGTTACGTTACGTGGCGCGCGGCGCCACGTAAGGCTCTAGATCGACAGTGTGGCAATTGCTTACTAATTGCCACGCCGCTAGGCTACGGCTGGCGCCGGATACCAGGCACCCGTAGCTAGTAGACTATAGAAGGCATACTACTATATATATAGCAGTATATATAGTTACTATATACCCTACAGTATAATATAACCGACACTAGCAACTTTTCTTTTTATTATATATTCTAATGCCTATCTATTTACATAAAAAATAATGCTTTTTATGATCTATACTCTTTACCTAAATAACGTCTGAATACCTATTTATCTACTCTACTCAAGTTACTTATCCCTCTATTTAAATAGTTACGTAGTTTGAATTTATAAATCTCTCGAGAGTGTGGTTTAGAGTGCTCTTTATAAAGGTATTAGTGATATTATTATTTCTATTAATCTACTGCACCTTATAGAGTTTATAGTATTTATATAACTATCTTAACGTTATAATATTAATTATAAGATATTTCTTTTTAGTGATACTAAGTTTTATAAGGTATTTATAAAGTAAGTATAAGTTAGTATATATAATAGTTAGAATCTGAGGGAGCTTTTAGTAGTTAAGGATTTTTTTGAGTGATATAGCTATAGTGTAGGTAAAGTCTATATTAATTATTATAATGTAGATTTCTGAGGTAAGTATATTCTTAGTAACTTTCTTATTTTTAGTAGATAAGTAATATATAAGGTTACTATAGAGGTTAAATTAGCTATTATTAGTTATAGTCTCTTAGTTTAGAATTATTATAAATCTTAGTTAAGATAAGAAGTTAGTATTATTAGTAAAAAAGCTATTAATAAAAGTGTAAAGGTATACTTTAGAGAGGTTAAGTAGTATAAAGTTGAGATTTTGGTTAAGGTACTTTATTTGCTATTTAAGCTGTTTATTAAGTGTAGTAGTGTTGTCACTTAAGGGTTATTATTTTTACACTGCGTGCGAGAGGTTAAATAGAGCTTCTAGTTAGTATATAGAGGTAAGGTATATACTTTATATATGTTGTTTAATATATACTTTCTTGAGTGTTTTAAATGTAGTATATATATTAATAAAAGCTAGCTTTTACTTTTAATACTTTTAGTGTAGGTAGAGGTAATTACTATAAAGCGATAGGATACTTCTATTAAATATGAGGAGTGTGGTTTCTGAGAGTATAATTTTGGGCTTTACTTTGAATAAGGTTTTTTTAAGCTCCTTATCCTCTTAGTGAAAGAATACTATATTAGAGAGGCTGAGGGTATTATTAGTTTATATACTAATAAGGCTGAAGGTGTTATTTTAAGCGTGTGAGATAAGGAGGTATAGATTATATATTGAAGTCTCTATTTATAACTGCTTCTTATAGTGTGTGGAGTAAGTTACTTATTAGTAGGTTCTAGCTTTAGTGAGGCTGTAGAGTAGCTTAATAATAATTATTATAGAGTCTGGAGGATACTACTTTTTAAGGTGTGAGGGTAGATTAGCTATAATGTTTCTTATAAGTTCTGTTTTGGTTTGGATGTAGGCTTAAGTAATATTGTGAAGCTATATTATTATATTTTTATATTTAAGGAGGATTGGGGTTATAGCTAAAATTAATTATTAGCTGCTCTGTTAGATTGTTAGTAATTACGTTAAAATCTCGAACTTATTATAGTCTCTAAAGCTTTAGATTATAAGTCTTAACTTTTTATATATTTTATTAGTATTTTTATTCTTAATTTTATTAATAATATAAGATTTGAAGTATTTGTAGTTTTTGTGGAGGATGGGATTATATTAGATGATTTTTATAATACTGTTATTAATAATACTCTTAACCTCCTTTTTGATTAATTTTTTGAATAGTAAGTTAGATATTATAATTACGCTTTTTATATAGAGAGTAAGTGAGAATACTAAATCTAATTACTTTTTAGTTATAAGGTATACTATAAAATAAGTTTCTTAGTTAAACTCTGGAGGTAGTAAACTAACTGTATATCTGTAAGTTATATAATTTAGAGGTATTAGTTTAGTTTGAGGTATTTAAGGTTGAGGTAGTAGGTTACTAACTACTTAGGGAGGGAGGGTATTATTATCTCTTGTGATAGAGGTAGTATAAGGTGTTAGCTGTGTATTTAGAGCTTTGGGGATAGTTACGGACGAAATTAGAGTAGTTATATAGGATTGTAGGTTTCTATTTACTGTTAAGTTACTTAGAGATCTTTAGCTTAGTTGAGGGTTAGTATATGGAGCTATAAATATTAGTTTTCGTGAAGTTATAATTCTAGCTATATTATTATTAATCTCTTATTTATTACTTTTAAAATATTATTTTATAGCTGTTAATTGAAATTCTTGAGGGTTATAAGGAAACTTGAGAATATAAGTCTTACTGTGGGTAGTGATGAGAGGATATAGTTTTTGCTAGTTTCTTTTCTCTTACTATATATATATGAGAGTCTGGAGTGGAAGGATTATCATGTGAGAGGTATTAAGGCTGTTGTATGTTGCTAAAGTGGTGTTAATAGTGTGTTTAGTATACTTATAGTGGATCTCTTCTGTAGTTTTACGTATAGCTTAGGTCTGGGTAATAATATCTGGAGAGGAAGTTGAATTTTCCGTGAGGTGTAAGTATACTCTAAATATGAGTAGGGTAGGTATGAGGCTATTTGGGTTAGTAGTGTTATTAATTACTTTGTATACTGCTTGAAGGGATACCTCTTAAGTGGTAGTTAGAAGCTCTATATAGTAAATCTTATATATATAGTAGAGAAGTATATAGTAATACTCTACTTTGCCGACACTATTATATACCTTAATAGGTATAATATAAACTGTTAATTTTATGGTTTTTGTTTCTAATCTAAAGTTTTTGGATTGAAAGGTTATGTCTGTATTGGTAGTGATAAAATTGGGAGGGCTTTAGTATATATTAATCTAATATATTTTAAGGGTTTCTTATATTACTTTTGCTGATAGGTTAGGTAAAAATTAAGTAGTATTAAATACTATAGTAGTATTAATAATATGAAGTATATTATAGTTGTTAATATGGATAATATTAATAATAATCTTGAAGTTAAAGTTAATATTACTTTAGATAGTAAAATAAAATTGTGAGGGAGCTATACTATATATTTAGTAGTAGTGGTAATGCCTCTTGAGAGCTTTGAGAGTATGCTGTTTAACTGGGTGTCCTACTTTAGTGAGGATGTTGTGGAGGTACGTTATAGCTAGGTGTCTGAAGTAGTGGTGGAGTCTCTGTATCTTTGTCTCTGTGAGGTATGTGGAGGTAATTATTCTCTCTTTATTAAGGAGTATCTATAGATATTTCTATTTTTGAATAATAGGTATGATTTTTTTGTTTTAGTGGAGCTTATTATAGATATTATTAAATATAATACTGAGGTGATTTATATTTGTAAGGTAGAGTAGGAAGGGTGTGTTATATAGGATTATATAAAATGTAATAATACTAAGTAGTATAGATATATTAACTATTTTAAGTGTTATAATAGGGGTAGCTTCTCTGAAGTGTATTGTAACTAGTTTGCCTTATAGAGGTGTAAGGGTTATAGAGGGGATAACTGACTATTTTAATATAGTAAACTGGGAGTATCCTGTAGTTAAGAAGCTAGTAGTATCTAAGTTAGGTAAAATATTTTGAAATATAGTATTTAAGTAGTAGCCTTTAAGCGTAAAGGTATATATAAGGATATTAGGAGTGATAGTATTATCTGTGAGTTTGCTGCTGGTAGTAATGTTTTTAGTGAGGGTATGGATTATTGCCTGATCTTAGAGGATTTTTGTGATTTTGCTTCTATCTAGAATAATAGGTTTCTTACTATAAAATAATATGAAAAATATCTTTAGGGTAGATTCTGTAGAGTGGCCCTCCTTAAGGTTAATATCTATCTGGTATTATATAATAATATTTTTGTTAGTATTAATTTCTAATATAACCTTAAGGTTATTATTATTGAGGCTGTTAATATTTTTGTAGCTTATGAGGAAGGTTTAGTATACTGCTGTAGAGTATGCTTTAGGGTTAGTGGTTGACTTATACTTATTAAATAAGGTGCGTCTCTCCTTAAGAGTATACTTTATAGATTAATAACTAAGTTTATTATATATATAGTATTTTTAATTAGTATAGCTGCGTGTGGATATTAGAGGTGGGTAATAGCTACCTGGAGTGTGAGGCTATATATATATAGAGGTATAGTTATAATCTTGAGAGTTACCTTAAGGTAAGTTATATATATAGTTAGTCTAAAATTAATCTCTAGCTACTTTCTGGTGGTTATCTTTATTATTTTATATATATTACGTCTTTTGGATTGATAAGATATTACTTACAGTGGATCTTAACTAGTTATAGAGACTCTAGGAGGTTACTATAGGACTGAAGAGGGCTAACTAGTATTCTAGTATACTGTAGTATATATTTATAAACTGGAGGTGGAGGATGTTATCTGTCTGGATCTTGGTAGGGAAGGTTTTTTAGATATATGTAAACTTCGAGATTAGGAGCTTAAGGGCCTCCTTTTTATTTTTATTAGGATTTTTAGTAATAATATTTTAAAAAGTAGTATTCTGGTAGTTAGAGAGGTAAAGCTGTTAATTCTCATTATTCTTGAAGTAATTCTTAACCTACTGGACTATTTAGTTAAATGTGAGGTTAATATTTAAGTTACTTAAGTAGTTAAAGTAAAACTTGAGAATATTATCTTTAAGTATAATTGAAAATAGCTTTACTTATATATATTGTGGGATATTAAGTTTGAAGTAGTAATTACGGAAGATATAGATTTTTGACTTGAGGATATTATAGAAGCTTCTACTATATTTTATACTTTTATTATATAATTTTGTGAGGTCTATAGTATATTTAGTGGATATGTTATTAAATAGGGTAGTAGTGGTGGTATGTGGGGGGCGTTCTTGATATTTAGATTAGTCTCAGCTGGGATCTTAGTGGTCCTCTTAATATTAGAGAGGCTCTGAGATAGTTGAATAGGGAGCTAGTGAGACTATTAGTTATAATAGAAGTCTCTCACCTGGGGCTATATATATATAAGTTAGCTAGTTTAGTAGTAGGTATCTCTCTTTAACTGCTTGTAGTGGGAGTGTTATTAGTATAGTATTTTTAACTTTTAGTTAGGTATTACGGAGGGGTAGAGTAAAGTTTAATTCTTCTATAAGGAGGTTATTAACTTACTTGGGGTGCTTCTTAAGGTTACTTATAAGAATGGTATAGTGTTTTAATATATTATTAATTTTATTAAGAGTCTATAAAGTAAACCTCTCTTACTAGGTTAGCTGGTATATTACTATAAAGATTTAATTACTATTCTTATTAACTTTAACGCTATAAGCTATAAGGTAGTTTCTGAAGTATTAGGTTATAGAGATACTAGTAAGCTACTAAGTTACTATAGGCTAGTCCTTAAAGTTATTTTTAAACGTCTGAAAAAGTTTCAAGCTATAGAGTTCTATATAAATATAGAGGGCTATTTAGTATACTAAATAGGTAGAGATTTTTATAGAGTTCTCCTCTATAATAGTTTTGTAGTTAATATTGAGGATTCGGCTGAAGAATGCTGGGTTGAGGTATTAGTAGAGCCTTATAGGTATAGGGATGCTTGATAATATTGTTATTATAGGTGTAGGGCTGCCTGGGGTAGGTATCTTACCTATAGGGGTTAATTTAGATGTTATTGTGAAGGTAAGGAAGGTATAGAGTAAGGGAGGGTTGTTAATATTACTAGATCTATATGGAGAGGAGTAGGAGAAGAGTTTTCAAGAGGCTATATAGGTCTCTCGAGGGGTTGAGGCTAGAGATACTATAAATCTCTAATACTAAAAAGTCTAGCGATAGCTTAAAGAGGATTATTATATTAGTTAAATACGTTCCTATAAGTAATAAAAGTGATTATAGTTATTAGCTTCTTAGTAGTTATTATTAGGAAGTTACTTTATTTTAATACTAAAGTTAAGTATAGTTGTTAGTATCTTAATAGTAGCGATCTGTAAGGAGTTAGTATGTAGTTTAGAGGCTCCTAGTGAGGTCCTAGAGTGGGGAGGGTCTGAGGCGTCTAAGTAATAGTCTCGCAATCTTTCGCTTTATATAGACCTCAGGTGTAGGGTTTTATAATTACTTCTTCCAATATAGTAAGTCTTACTGATCTGCAGTATAGTAGTATAATAGTTATATTAACTACTGATTAGTGTTAGTTTAATTATTAGAGTAATTATATACTATACGTAATCTCGTTATATAGATACAAACTAGTATTTTAGTATTCGTTATTATTATTATTACGTTACGTGGCGCGTGGCGCTATGTAAAGCTCTAGATTGACAGCGTGGCAATTGCTTACTAATTGCCACGCCGCTAGGCTACAGCTGGCGCCGGGTGCTAGGCACCCGTAGCTAGTAGGCTATGGAGGGCATGCTGCTATATATGTGGCAGCGCGTATGGTTACCGTATACCCTACGGTATAGCGTAACCGACAACTAGTCTAGTATTAGTATACTAATTAGTATATATAAAATAACTACTATTAATAGAAATCTA
>MASP02000222.1:37827-94533 GCA_001693025.2 Colletotrichum lindemuthianum | reverse complement strand
TTATTATTATTATTATTATTATTATTATTATTATTATTATTATTATTATTATTATTATTACAAACTTAAACTTTAGAGTTTATATATGTTAAACTAGTATGGAAGACTAGTGAGTAAGTTAAGAGAATTTAACACTCAAGAAATTACTAAGAATAGGAGATTCAGAATAATATCTGAAAATAGTAATGATATTAGTAGAAATGGTGATAAAGATGGGAAATTCTGATTCTACTGAAGGTAGGTGGGAACTTCTAGGTATATCTATCAAAATAGAGTTTATTTTCAGAAAGGTTAACCTTATATGTAACGAATAAACGGAAGCCATTTTACGCACCGGCCACTATATGATCTATTTATCAAATTTTTCAATATTAAAGTTTAACTAATTTAAAGTATAATTAATTAAGATTATATAACCTTAACTCTAATAATTAATTTACTAGAATAAATAGAAAATATAAAGTTATAAGAGTAAAGTAGAATATTTAACTTTTATTTACCTAATATAGAGTATTTAGAATAAAAAGAGTAATAATAAAATAGCTATCACTTTAATATTCCCCTATAAGGTATATAAGATAAATATTTTTTATAGCTTAAAAGGTAGTATAAAATACTAAAAACTCTAAAAACTATATAGGAAAAATAGAGAAACATAAAGAGTTAGAAAAACCTAAAACTATAAAAAGCATAAAGGAAAAAACTTTAAGAAGAAAAAAAGAAAAATCTGAAAAACTCAAAACCTTATATAGGTAAAAAGGAAGAGATTATTCTTTAGAAAATAGATAATTAGTATTATTTTCTTTATAAGAGGGCAGAATATTATTCTTAAAATTATTCTGTAAAATTCTCTCAATAATATTATTAAATTAAACTTAGCCTAAAAGCTTCGTTAAGAAATCAGTAATATTATTATTTATATTAATATAATAGAGATTTATCTTATTATCTCTAATAAGATCTATAATATAATAATAATAAATGTTAATATATTTAGTTTTTTTATGGAATTCAGTATTTTTAGTAAGCTTTTTAGGTAATTAATTATTAATAAGAATAATAAACTTATTAATAATTCTAAATTCTAAGAACTTATTAATAAAATTATAGTTATTAAATAAGTAAATAGCTTCTTTAGTAGTATCTACTAAAGTTATATACTTAACTTTATAAGTATATAAAGCTACTATTTTTTTACTTCGTTAAACTATAGCTAGTAATATTATATAAATCCAGATAAAATATATAAGTTCAAGTAGATTTTCTATTATTAATTTTTCTTACTTAATCTGAGTCTGTAAATCTAAAGAAATTAAAGATATTAATATTATTATAGTTATAAATTAACTTATAATTAACATTCTTTTTTAAGTAATCCTATATTCTATTAAAGGTAATAAAATATTCTTTAGAAGGATTTAAAGAAAATCTAGAGTAGGTAGTAATAACTAGAGTAATATCTAGCCTGGTTTTTGAAGTTAAATATAATAGAGCCTCTACTTCTTTTTAATATTCTAATATCTCTTCCTTAGAAATATTATCCTTATTCTTAAAAAACTTAAATTTATTATCTATAGATATATTAAAACTATAGAGATCTTTCTTATTAAATTTAGTAAGAATTTTATTAGTATATTTAAATTGATTTATCTCTATAATTTTATTCTTTCTGTTAATAACTAAATTATTATCTAAGAAAGTATTAAATTCTCCTAGATTTTGGATTTTTATATTTTCTTTAAGATTACTATATATATACTCAGAAATAATAGAGTTATTAGCTTCTAATAGTATATTATTAATATGATATATTAGGATAGCTAAATATTTACTTTTATTAAGAGTAATATTAAGTATAAAAACTTTTTTATTATAAGGAAATATTTTAAAACTAATTTTATATAAAACCAATTTAAGATGTAAATATTATAATCTAGAGCTTGATTTTAACTTATATAAAACCTTATTAAGTAAATATATAAAAGGCTGATTCTTATAGTTAGTATTAAAAACTAAACTTCTAGAAGCTTAATTATAAATATAGTTAGTAGGTAACTTAATATATATTTTTTATCTACTTTTGTATAAATTAATATAGTACTAATATTATATTAAATTAAAATCCAGTTATAATAAATAAATATAAGAAGTAAATATCTATAACTTTCAGGTTTATAGGTAATACTAAAGGTTTCTAAATAATTAATAACGAAATATTAGTTAAAATTCTAAGTAATCTATTTAACCTTAAATATAGAATTACTAAGATCCTGATTATTAAGTTTTATTCTGTAAACTTATCTACTTTCTAATATATTAATATTATTCTTTTTAATAAAAGATAAATTAGGTAGTAATATAATAGTCCAGATTTTTATAGACTTAACAGACCCAACTTTCTTATTTATAACTTAAATTTAGTTCTTACTGTTTTGAGAACTTATAGTATTTAAAAGAATAGTTAGCTTATCTAGAGTATTAATAGATAAAATATAGGAAGCAGTATAAGAATTACTATATATATTAATAAATAAACTATTATTATAGTTATATTAATTATAGTTAGTATAAAGAAGTAAAAATAGAAAATCTTTAACTGTAAGAAATGTATTCTCTTTATATAAAGGTTATTTATAATCTTTTTTGACTTCTAGACTTAAAGAAAGAATCTCTATAGATATAGTGGATTTTTTAAAGTTCTTGAAACTTATAACCCTATTAGAATAAGTTATAGATAAATTATCTAAATCCTTATCGGGAGAAGGATCTAAGCTTATATTATTATTTTCTATTTTATCAGAAGGGTAAAAGATTAGTATCTTTAGTAGTATTATTATTATTAAAACTACTAGACTTAATAGTAATAACTAAATTCTCAGACGAATTATTGAATTTCAGTTAGTTAGACTTAGTCTGTAAAGGTTAACTAAACCTAAAAATAAAATTACTAAAAATAGATAAATTTTCTTTCTGTTAAGAATTAAACTAATTTTCAAGAATATTTATATCTCTAGATTATATAGTATTTTGAGATTCAAAATTCTAAACTAAATAAGTATTATAGCTAAAAGTAACTATAGTATTTTTTTAGCTTTAGGATCTAGCTTTTTAGAATACGTATTCTTAATCTTATAATAATAGAGATTACTTTAAATCCTTATATTTAAAAGAAAAAGTTTCTTCTTATTCTTTAACTTATACAGAGTTTTAAATCCTATAGAAGAATATAGTATCTTATTATAAATATAAATAGAAGTATTAATAGCTAAACTCTAAAAGAATAAAGGTAAACTAGAGTTATAAAGAAGAATTCTAGCTTTATTAATAATAGTTCTTATAGTTTTCTTAATTAAACTATTAGGTTTATAAGTATAGAGTAGTTTTATATTATAGATAATACTATTATTAAGATAGATAACTTTTATTCTATTATTAGAGAATTCAGAATTATTATTAGTATTAATTTCTTTAATTCTCTTATTATTATTATTATTATTTGTTATATTCATAAACTCTTTAAAAGCCGAAGTTACTTCTTTAGAACTTTTAGTTCTTAATAACTTTCTCTAGATAAATCTACTATACTTATTAATAAATAAGATAAAGTATTTATAGTAATTATACGTTTCTGGAGAAATAGGTCCACATAAATCTAAACTAATATAATTAAGATATTTAAACTTCTTAAAATTATTAGAATCTCTATTTACTTTATTTATAAATTTATCCTTAAGGTAGGCTTTATAGGTAGGTAGTTTATTATCTTTACTATACTTATAACTTATATTATTTATAGTATTAGTAAGTAACTTAAGAATATTACGCGTATAACCTATTTGATTATACTAGAGTTTTAAGTTATTAATATTATTATCAATAATAATATTAAGAATTAAATCTTTACTAATAGGAAGTTAAAACTTATAAAGGTTATTAACTTTAGTTTCTATAAGTAATAACTTATTCCTCTTTATATTACATAATATTAGTTTATTAAAAAGAATAGATACGATTTCTATAATATTAAGTCTAGATTAACGTAATAAATTAATATCTAACTGCAGTATATAATAGATATTTTTCAAAAGATATTTAATATTATTTAAAGTAATTTTTAAATTACTTTTTAGAGTTAAAATAATTTCTTTTATATTACCCCCTTAATAGATCTAATTACTTTTGTTTTATTAACTAAAAGACAGTAATCTTTTATTATATAAATAGTAGTATTATTATTAATAGAGAAAGAAATAGTATTGATCTTATTTTTAATATTAGAACTTCTAGTTTTTTGAATTTTAGAAATTAAAAAACCTAGAATCTTATTAGTATAAGATTTTGAAAGAGGTTAAGTAAGAGTTATATTTTTAAACTTAATATTCTCTTTACTCTCGTCCTCATTTTCTTTAATAATAGTTAAATTAAGTTGTATAAGATTTTTAATAGTATTATCTTTTAAAAGAATATTTACTTTTTTAGAGTTATTATTATTCTTATCTTTTTTCTCCTTTTTCTTTTTCTTATTAATAGAAGCAGAGAAAGAAGAGCCCTTATTTTTTATAGCTTTTATCCAGCTAGAAGCTTTTTTAGGATAAAGATTAAAATAGTTCTCTTTAGTATAGTTAGTTTTTTTATAGTAATTATAAAAGATACTCTTCTGTTTCTTCCAAAGTTTTTTAACCTTATTAAAAACTATTTAGTAACCTTATTCTTAAAACTCTTCTTAGTTATAAACTTAACTAAAGAAATATATATTTCTTCTCTAAACCTATCTAATAAATTAGAGAATAAAGAATCTAACTTATAAGAATCCTTATTAAATCTAAAACTTTAAGTAATAATAATAATAAAACCCTTATAATTCTTATTTAGACTACTTAGAATATAAGTAATAACTACTTAATTTAGTAATATAACCTTATTATAGAATAGGGTATTAATAAGTTCTTTTATTTCAATAACATATTCTTCTATAATCTCAAAATAACTAAGAGTAATATTAAAAAGTTCTTTATAAATAAGAAACTTATTAGAAAAACTAGTAAACTTATAAAGCTTTTTTAAATAATTAAATATATTATATATATTAGTATTATTCTTATTAACTCTTAGAAAGCTATTTTTATAGTTTAATTATATATAACTGAGAGTCTTATAGTATTTATTAGAATTACTTTCAGTAATAGGTTTAGTTAAATCCACAAAAATATCTTTACTAGTAAGTAAAACCTTTACTTAGATAGACTAAATACTATAGTTCTAAGTTTCTTTTAATTTAGAGAAAAAGTAGAATTTAGAGTCTTCTATAATCTTTAAAAATAACTGAAATATATACAGTAGTTATTTAATAAAGAATTAATCTAGATTCTAGTATAGAATTAAGATACTTATAGACTAACTTCAGTAAGATATTATTAATTAGCAAAATTAACAGATAAATAGCCTAATAGTTAGTCTAAAAAATTAATATAAAAACTATAACTAGTAGAGGTCTAAAGTTTAAATTTCGTAAGAGACTGTTTTTATTAATAGTTGGTAATTATATAACCTAGTTTATAATAGTCTTAATAGACTAATAGATATTCTAATTTATAAAGAGTTTAGTAGACTTATAGTATTCTAATTTATAGAAGATCTTAGAGGATCTAGAAAGCTAGTTTATAGAAAATCTTAGTAGATCTAAAAGTTAGTTTATAGAAAGTCTTAGTAAACCTAAATATAAAAAATCTCAGTCTCTACTATTTAACTATCTCTTTTCCTAACTTAGTAGTAAGCTTACTACTTTAACTAGTATAATCTTCTTATAGATTTATTTAGTATTAAACTGATTGATTATTATAAAAGTTCAGTTAGTTATTAGCTGAGGGAGAAAAAAAAGTAAGTTATAGAATCTTATAGATATAATTAAGAGAGGTTTTTTAGAGATAGATAAGTAAAAAGTAACTTAAAGTAAGTTAATATAATCTTTAGTATAATCTAAATAGATATTAGTAGAGATATAGATATTAATATTAATAAGAGATAAAGATTAATAGATAAGAAAGTAGTAAGAGTATATAAGCTAAGCTTATAATCTGTTAAATTAATATAGAAGATTAGTAAGTAGGTTAAGAGAATTTAATATTTAAGAAATTACTAAAGAATAGGGAATTCAGAATAATATCTGAAAATAATATTAATATTAATAGAAATAGTAATAAAGATAGGAAGTTCTAATTCTACTGAAGGTGGGTGGAAACTTCTAAATATATCTATTAAAATAGAGTTTATTTTCAGAAAGGTTAACCTTATATATAATAGATAAATGGAAGCTGTTTTACGTATAGGTTACTATATAATCTATTTATTAAATTTTCTGATATTAAAGTTTAACTAATTTAGAGTATAATTAATCGAGGTAATAAAATCTTAACTCTAATAATTAATTTACTAGAATAAATAGAAAATATAGAGTTATTAGAGTAAAGTAGAATACTTAACCCTTATTTACCTAATACAGAGTATTTGGAATAAAAAGAGTAATAGCAAAATAGCTATAACTCTAATAATATAGAATACTACTATATAGATTTCACAGAGCTACCACTCCTATAGTTTAGTAAAGAATTTTCACTATTAATATAAACTCTTTAAGTTAATTACAATACTATTTAGATACCATTAGGTTACCTCTTATAGCCAGTCTCTAATATAGTATTTAGAATAATTTCAGTAAAATCTAGTTTAATAAACTAATAGCCTTAATTATAGTAGTTATAACTAGATATTGTTTTACTTATTTTATATTTCTTTAGTTGCGGGTGGCTATATAGATTTCGAAGGAATTTTAATTTTATTATAAAGATATAATATAGAAAAGTAATAGATTATAGAATACTTAGCTTTTATAAGCTCTTTATTTTATTCTATCTTTAAGAGGTTTATAAAGGTTCTTAACTCTATAACCTTAATAGTTACTTTCAGCTATATACATTAAGTTTTAGCCTTACTAAGGCTCTTACTAATTATTACTGTTTGTTTACCTATTAGAGGTAAAAATGTATGCTGTATGTGGTCTTGTAGTGTAGATGCAAACTGTTTTGGTAAATCGTTATTATTATTCCTAAGTTATGTTATGTGGCTTTGGAGGCTATATATATAGTAATAGGGTTATAGCCGTATAGCTATATAGCTTATATAGCTATATAGGCTAACTATTTACCCAATGTAGCTATAGTATAGTAGGCTATAAGGTAGCCTAGTAGCTATAATAGTTAAACTAAATAGTTAAATTAATATTGGTAACTTTTCTTTATATTATAGTAATATTATTTAAATATAAAAAGTCTAAATAGCTAACTACCAAAACCTATATTTTTTTAATATTTTCATTTTGCTGCTGAATCTGTTACCTATCTATTATTTTATACAATTATAATAGTTATGTTAATTACTGGAATCTCTTTAAGTAATTATTGGAGATTGGAGGAGTACAGGGTTTTATTTGAAACTTAAGACTATATAGCTATAAGGGCTATATAGCTATATAGCTATAAGGAGGTTATTATCTTAAGAGGCTAGTAATATTATATATCCTCTGGTAGTTTCTGAGATTATTGCTTTTCGAGGCTGTAGGAGAGAATTTTTATTGGTTTCACTATAGGAGGATATATTATATATATTATTATATACAGTATACTAATAGAGTTCAAGGTACTGATATTTATAGTATATAGCCTATAGGCTATATATAAGTTAGATCTAGATACTTTAGGTAATTAGTTACTAATTACCTAGCAGCTAGTAATAACTAGTAGCTAGTTATTATTAATAGTAGTAGTTTCTACTACTAAGTTATATTATATAGTTAATATACTATAGAATTCTAATAGCCTTATAGCTATTATATTACTAATACTGGTAAACTTTCTTTCCATCTTTTAGTTATAATATACTATATCTTTATATATAAAATAAAATTAATTAAATAATCTATTTCTTTTAACTAAATAGTTCTTCTAAATTCCCTCTTTTTATTTTAAATAAGTAATATATCTCTTTATATAAACTATTATGTTATTTATATTAATAAATTTCTCCAGAGTATAATTTGGAAATTCTTTAGTAAACATATTAGTAAGATTATTCTTACTGTTAATTTACTACATTTTATAAAGTTTTTAATATTTATATAATTACCTTAAGGTTATAATATTAATTATAAGCTTCTTCTCTTTTATAATATTAAGCTTTATAAAGTACTTATATAATAAGTATAAGTTAATAAACATAATTATAGAAATAGAAGGAAGGTTATAATAAGTTATAATCTTTTATAAAAATATAGTAATAATATATATAAAGCTTACGCTAGTAATCATAATATAAATCTTTAAGGTAAATATACTTCTAGTTACTTTTTTACTTTTAGTTAAAGAATAATAAATTAGGTTACCTTAGATTATAAATTTACCTTTACTAGTAGTTATTTGTCAACTTAGAATTATCATAAATTTCAGTTAAAATAATAAGTTAATATTATTAGTAAAGAAGCTATTTATAAGAATATAGAAATATATTTTAGAAAGATTAAGAGAAATAAAAATTAATTCTTAATTTCAGTATTTTATTTGCTATTTAATATACTTATTAAGAATAGTAGTATTATTACTGAGAGGTTATTATTATTATAATATATATAAGAGGTTAAAAAGTATCTTAGGCTGGTAAATTAAAGTAATATATACTTTATATATATTATTTAATATAACGTTTTTTAAATATCTTATAATTTATAAAGATATTAATAATAGTAAGCTTATAGCTTTAGTTGTTTTATGTAAAAAGAAGGTTTTCATCTTAAAGAGAGAGTATATTATGATTAAATACTAGTAATATTAATTCTGTAAGGAAGACTTTAGGTTTTACTATAAGGATGGCTTTTACTAGTTTTTTATTCTCTTATTAAGTAAAAAGAGTATTAGAAAGATTTAGGATATTATTAGTTTATATACTAATTACGCTAAATATCTTATTATTAAATTAAATAATAAGAAGGTAAAGATTATAAATAGATATTTTTATATATAACTATTCTTTATAGTGTTTTAAATATATTACCTACTAATAGGTATTAACCTTAGTTAAGTTATAGAATAATTTGATAATTATTATTATAAATTCTAAAGGATATTAGTTTTTAAGGTAAGTAGGTAACTTAGGTATAATATATCTTATAAGTTAAATTTTAACTTAATATAAATCTAAATAATATCTTTTAGTTAGAAAAGAAAACTTTGTTCTTTTATTAATATAGAAATAATAGCTATAATTAATCTTTAGCTATTTCTTTAAATTATTGAAGATTAAGTAAAAATTATAAGCTTTCTATTATCTTTAGAACCTTAAATTATAAGTTTTAACTTTTTATATACCTAGTTACTATTCTTACTCTTAAGTTTATTAATAATTTGAAACTTTAAGATAATATAGTTTTTATAGAGAATAAGATTATACTAAATAATTTTAATTATACTATTATTAATAATATTTTCTATTTCCTTCTTTATTAATTTTTTAAAGAAAAGCTAGAAGTAGTAATAATTTCTTTTTAGCAGAAGAATCTAGGGAGAATTAAATTAGCTTCTTTCTTAACTATCAGGAAAGTTATAAATTAGTTTTTTAAGTTACTTTCTTATTATATAAGAATAATCTAATTAAATAAAATTTATAAGAATTTAAGGAATAACTTTATAGCTTTCTGATATTTAATATATTTACTTTTATTAGAAAGTAGCAGTATATTACTTTTAATATAAAGAGGAAGGATACTATTATCTTTTAGTATTTTTAAAATACTTAAAGATTTAAGAATAATAAGAAATAAAATTAAGGTAAGTGAGGTTTTTTAGGAGGAATTTTCAGCCTTATTAATATTACTATTATTATATTTATAGTGGAAGTATTCTTATATTTCTATTAGGAGATTTAGTTAAGAAGAAATATTATTATTTTTAACATATACTTTTATAGTAGTTAAGTAAAACTCTTAAGACTTATAAGGAAGATTGATAATATATATTTTACTATATATAGTAAGTAGGCAGAAGAAATCTTACTAATCTTTCTTTTCTTACTATATATATACTAAAGATTATAGTGGGAAGCTTATAATTTAATAAATATTCAAATAATTATTAATAGCTATAGTAATATTAATAATTCTTTTTATATACTTATAGTAAAAAGCTTTAGTTACTTTTTAGACTATCTATATTTATAAGATTATCTTTAGGAATAAAATGGAATTCTCAGAGAACTAAAGGTAAACTCTAGAGATAAGAAGTATAAATATAAGATTATTTAGATTAGTAATATTATTTACTAACTTATAAGCAGCCTAGAGGTAATACTTTTATAATAATAATAGATATTTCTAATAATAGATTTTATATATATAATAGAGGAGAATATAGTAATATTATACCTTACTAATATTATTATAAGCTTTAATAAAGATATTTCTAATAGTTAAACCTATTATTTTAGCTTCTAAATAAAAATCTTTAGATTAAAAGTTTATTTTAGTATTAGTAAAGATAAAATTAGGTAAACTTAGATAAATATTAATTTAGTATATCTTAAAAGCTTTCTATATTAAATTTACTAAAAGATTAGGTAGAAATTAAGTGGTATTAAAAACTATAGTTATAGTAATAATATAGAGAATAAAGTAATTATTCTTAAGGTAAAAGATATTAATAAGAACTTTAAAGTTAAAGTTAATATTATTATAGAGGGTAAATCTAAATTAAGAGGAGGTAATATTATATATTTAATATTAATAGTAGTATTTTGTAAAAGTTATAAAAGCCTCTTAATTAACTAGATATTTAGCTTTATAAAGAACTTCTTAAAAATATAGAATAGATAGATATCTAAAATAATAATAGAATCTTTAGATTTTAATTTCTATTAAATATAAGAAAATAAATATCTCCTCCTTATTTAATAATATTTATAGATATTTCTATTTGTATATAATTAAAATAACCTTTTTATTTCAATTTAATTAGTTATAAATATTATTGAAAAATATTAAGGTAATTTATATTAGTAAGATATAATAGAAATAGGGTTTTATAAGAACTTATATAGAATATTATTACGTTAAGTAGTGTAAATATATTAATTATATTTATTATCTTTATTAATTTACTTCCTCTAAAATAAAAAGGAATTAATTTTCCTCTGGAAGGTTTTAAGAAAATACAGAGAAGAATAATTTATTTTAAAATATTAAACTAAAAGTAGCTAACTATAAAGTAGTTAGTAGTATCTAAGTTAGGTAAAACTCTTTAGAAAGCTATATTTAAATAATATTCTTTAAGAATAAATATAAATACTAAGGTATTAATTTCCTTAATTATATTATTTTCTTTTATTAGAATATAGATTACTATTTAATTCTAAAGAAGTCTTATAATGTTTTAATTATTCAGAAGTATAGATTATTTTTAAAATAAATTATTATTAAGTTATTTTAAAAGTTACTTAAACAACTAAATTTCTTAGGTTAATTCTTAAGTTAATAGTTTTAGAAGTAATATACTACTATATTATCTTTCATAGTAATTTTATAAATATCTTTAGAATTATTATTTAAACTTTCTACTTCCTTATATAATATAAGAAAGTAATAATAGATAAATAATAATATATTTACTATAAAGAAGTTAAGCTTATATTAGTTATAGAAGTTTTTTGTTCTTAAGAAAGTATCTTATTAATTAGTAATTAGATTAATTATATATATATAATATATTTTATTAGCTTAGCTATATACGGTAGTAGGAATTAAATAATACCTTCCTCTAAATAATACTTAAAAATACCCTTAATCGTTATATTTATATTCTTAGTAAAGACTTTAAGGTAAATTATATATTTAATTAATTTAGTATTAATTTACACTAAGTAATAAGAATTCCTCAGAATTATTAATATCTTTAAATATATAGTAAGATATTATAGAAGGAAAGCTTATAGTAAGATTTATAGTAAATTATAACTAATTATAAACTCTCTAATATACTACTATAAAGCTAAAGAAAGTTAATTAGTATTTTAATATTCCCTAATATATACTTAAGAGATAATTTTAGAAACTAAAATTAGTATACTATTTAAAAGTGAAGATTCTCTAAATATATATTAGCTAAATAAAGAGAATCTTAAATACCTTCTTTCTTATTTTATTTTAATTATTAATAATAATATCTCTAAATATTATATTATACTAGTTAGTAAGATAAATCTATTTTTTTTCATTACTTTTAAAGTAATTTATAATATAGAAAGTTATATTATAAAATATTTTAAAATTAAGGAAATTACTAAAATAATTAAAATAATATTTAATAATTTAGTTTTTCAGTATAACTAAGAAAGCTTTAGCTTATATATAGTTAAGTATATTTAACTTTAGATAATAATCTTTAAAAATATAGATTTCTAATTTCAAAATATTATAAAAAGCTTCTCTATATTTTATCTTAGAATTATATATTTTTATAAAATTAATTATATTCTTAGCCATTAGTATATTTATAAAGAGGAATTTAGTGTCTTAATAATTATCTATAAAATTAATATATAGAAGAGAAACTATAAGAAATAAAATAGAAAGTTTATATTATTAATTTTAAATATCAAGAGGTTATTAATTTTATTAATCTTAAAAATCTTATTATTTAAGTTATTATTATTATTAAGGAATTATATTTATTACTAGTAATAGCAAAAATATTATAAATGTCTCTATTTATTAAGATACTTCTTGAAACTAATTACTTAAAGTAGCTAGATAAATATTAAGTTTTGTAAGATTTTAATAAATTACCTTTTATTATTACTTTTAGATAATAAAATATATTTACTGGATAAAAATAATATCTTTAAGGAAACCTAGTTAATTATTAATAAGTATTTTGAAGCTTTAGAATTTTATTACTATATTTTAAACTTCCTCCTTAGTTTATAAAATAAACTTATCTTACTTTATTAAATTTATAAGAATCTAGTAAATCTATTTACTTTTTATATTAATCTTAATATTATAAATAAGAACAATATGCTATGAATAATAAGGTAGTTATTTATCTATAATAACTTATATTTTCTCTAGCTATTTCTTAAAATTATCTTTGAAGAAATTTAGGAAGTTTCTACTAAAAATATAATTATAAATATATATTTCTATAATTTATATAATCTACTTATTAATTTAGTTAGAATTATATTTTATAATAAAATTAAAGATTCTTTATTTACTAAAAATCTTAATATTAAGAAGAAACTTTAATTTTATTAGTATTCTTATTTCTAAAGAAGTTATATTATTTATATTACTTAATATACTAAGGTTTTTAAAAAATCTTTTAACAAATATTATTAATTTAGATATTTTACTTATTATTTTCTAATTATAGGGAAATTATTAAAATAATATAAATTAAAAGAGGAAAGATAGAGAAAAATAGAAGATTTCATTTTTACTATTTATTAATTCTATTTATTAGTATTATATAGGTAAAGTTTAATTTTAGAGAGGAAAATTATCTATTAGTTAAACAAGGAAAAAAAGAAAAAAAGTAAAAGAATACAGAATAAAAGAATTATAAGGAAATTTAGAGAAACTTAAAATATTTTAAATTCCTTTACTATAAAAGTCTGGTAGATTTTATAATAAAAATATTTAATTAATATATTTATATAAAATATACTTAGAATTTCTTCTGTAAGTTAATTTTAAATATAGATAGATATTTAACTACTAAAATGAGAATATATTAGTATAATTATTAATAAAATATTACCTTACCTTAAGTTAGATAAGAGGTTATTATGAAAATTATATAAATAAATTAAGAAATTAGTAGTTTTACTTTAAGTTAAGTTTAATAATATTTTATTATTATTTCTATCTAGATAAGTTTTACTAATCTATAGTAAGTAGTAATAGTATAATTAACTACTAATTAGTATTAGTTTCACTAGGAGAAAGTATATTATATATATTATTATATATAATATACTAATAAAGTTAAAAATATTAATATTTATAATATATAACCTAAAGATTATATATAGGCTAAATTTAGATATTTTAGGTAATTAGTTACTAATTACCTAATAGTTTGTAATAACTAGTAGCTAATTATTACTAATAGTAGTAATTTCTACTACTAGATTATGTGAAGGGCTGGCCCCCGACCAGGGGGCGTAGCGTTGCAGCCAATAACGTCTCGGCCTTCAGTACCTGTATGCGCGCGCGGGCGCATGCGAACAGTACTACCAATTGAGCCACCGTCAAAAGGTACGTAACAACAAGTCGTCCACTTGTTGTCTGGCTGCACTTAAGTAGGGTGTTCCGTAGCGTGTTCCGTACGGGGCTGGCCCGTAACAGATTATACTATATAGTTAGTATACTGTGAGGCTCTAATAACCTTACAGTTATTATACTACTAATAGTTTCTATTATATAGTCCTCTTGAAGCTATAAGGACTATAGGAGAGGGCTGTTATTATATAGCTTTCTAAAAGCTGTAATAGCTGTGGGAGAAGGCTATTATTATATAATCCTCTTGAAGCTGTAAGGGCTGTGGGAGAAGGCTATTATTATATAGCTTTCTTGAAGCTATAAGGGCTGTGGGAGAGGGCTGTTATTATATAGCCTTTTTGAAGCTGTAAGGGCTGTGGGAGAGGGCTGTTATCTAAGTTATATATATAGGGGATGTCGAAAGGTTTCGAGAGGCTATAAGGGCTACGAGGTTATAAGGGCTTTCGAGTATATTTGCTGAATATATTTCAGTAAGTAACTATTATAGGTGTATATTAACTTTTTAATAATACTGTATGGAGTGCCTTATTTTAAACTAAAGTAAGTATAGTTATTAGTATCTTAATAGTAGCTATCTGTAAGGAGTTAGTATATAATTTAGAGGCTTCTGGTGAGATTCTGAGGTATTTAGAATAGTAGACTGAAGATACTGTAAACTTTAGTGTCTAAGTGGTAAGGATTGTAAGGTTTTAAAAGGTTATTATTACGTTTACTAAATATATTCTATTTAGCTATAGGTTATAGGAAGTATCTTATTTTAAAACTAAAGTAAGTATAGTTATTAGTATCTTAATAGTGGCTATCTGTAAGGGGTTAGTATATAGTTTAGAGGCTTCTGGTAAGATCCTAGGGTGGGAAGGGTCTGAAGTATTTAAGTAATAAATTTTACGATCTTTTACCTTATATAGATTTTGGGTGTAGGGTTTCGCAATTACTTCTTCTGGTGTAATAGGCCTTACTAATCTGTAATATAGTGGTATAATAGTTAGGTTAACTACTAATAAGTATTAGTTTACCTATTAGATATAAACATATATATTATATATAGTCTTATAGTGTAGATATAAACTATTCTAGTAAATTATTATTATTATTCCTAAGTTATATTATATAGCTGCGGAGGCTATGTATATAGTAATAAGGCTATAGCTGTGTAGCTATATAGCCTATATAGCTATATAGGCTGACTATTTACTTAATATAACTATAGTGCGGTAGGCTATAAGATAGTCTAGCAGCTATAACGGTTAAGCTCAATAGTTAAACTGATAATTACTATAAGGTTTTTCTACACTATAAAGTTAAATATTATAACTAGAGGTATAATTATCCATAATAATAGGTAATTTCATTACTATTTAAACTAGTTGCAAGCTGGTATTAGCATAAATACTATTCTGGGGTATAATTTACAGTTAGAACCACATAAGAGTAAAGAGCTAGATAGCACTATACATATAAAGTAGAAGTAAGTAGATAATATTAAACTACAGTAGAAAGATTAGGTAATAAAATAATAGTATAATAACATTTAAAGATATATTTCTTATTACTAACTAACTAAATAGAAATAATAATATACTTATCTTAAATAGTTAAGTAATTAAGTTAATAACTGGTAGTATGCAGCTTAAGGCTATTGAGATATAAAAGGTATATTGTATCCAACTAACCGTTATTAGCCCTTAAGTATATATGTCTGTAATTCTGATAAGGGTCTGCTATAGTTGCATATTGTCCCTTTGCGTAGAAACTATTAAAGAATCGCTTCGGGAACCTCTGCATTGCGGGATTGAACCCGCAGTACTTATCTATATGTACGCTCCAATGGGGATATGCACGTGGACTAACTATAGCACAAGGTCGTGTTACCATGTTGAGGTGTAAAAGGTACGTCGTACCCAACCGACCGTTATTTGCCCTTAAGTATATATGTGTGTAATCCTAATAAAAGCTAGTAATAAATAAATATAAATTCTATTTATACTTATTCTTAAATAATAAATATTTATAGTAGAAGTAATCTTGACCTAAAGTGTAACTTTAGATTTTACTACTCTTATTATACTTAGTATAATAATAAATCTTACTACTCTTATTATACTTAGTATAATAAGAAAGAAAGAAATACTTAACTACTATAGATATAAAACATAAACTTACTAGAAGAAAAATAATAGTTTAAATTATTATTAAAGGGCCCAGTATCAGTAGAAGTAGTAACTAATATAATAGAAGGAAATAGTAATAATAGAAACATAAACGTACAAATAGAGGCAAATTAGTAATATTATAGTGAATAAAAGAAGAGAGATAGGTAAAATATCTAAAGAAAGAAAAGAATAATTATAATATAAAAGAAAAGAATATACCTTGTAATTATAAAGAAGAGATAGATTATAATATAAACTTATTTAGAACGTAAGCTGAGGAAATATAAAATAAATTCTTCTATTAACTAAGCTATTTAGTATTGGAGATTCTTAGGAGAAATATATTTTTCTTATTAACTCAATTTACTGAAGTAATCAGATAACTAATAATATAGCTATAATATTATTCAGAATTACTATTATTATAGTAATAGAAGGAGAGTGAATGGGGGGTATATTATAAACCTAAACCTTAGGGCTAGTATAAAATACTACTATATAGAGTCTATAATATTACTACTTCTATAATTTAGTGAAGAGTTTTGACTATAAATGTAAACTCTTGAAGTTTATTATAATACTATTTAGATACTACTAGGTTAACTCTTATAGCTAGCCTCTTATAAATATAGAAGTATTTATAGTATTCGAAGTTTAATATTAAGTAATTTAGAATAGTAGCTTTAGTAGCTAAGTATCGTTGGAAGATTCTATATAACTTATAAGAAGAGGCTTTCAGTAATACTAGAAATACTATAACTAAATATATAGTAAGCTATAAAATAACTAATATTCCAGAAAGCTTTCTAACTAAAAAGCTTTATCTTAAAAGCTAGCTAATATAGAAAATATATAGTAAGTTAAATTATACTATAGCTATATTACGAGCGGAGTAGGGTAACTACTGTGGCATAAAGCAAAAGCTTCGGTAATGACGACTTTGTGTCATTATCCCCTATGCTGGGTTATATAGTATATACCTACGGGGACCAACTATAGCGAACGTAACACCATATCTCCCCTCCAAGAGGCATGTCCCTATGCTGAGGACCAAGCAGCAATAGTTGGGTATAACGCAGGGAAACCCAGGTAGCAGTGTAGGGGGCAAGAGTAACCTACATATACCTGCCACGGTCGGGCGTAGTAGTGAACCTAGGGAGGTATAACCTAGTACTACGTGGGATTCGAACCCTGACCCTCTACGTAGTGCGAAGTCGTCATTAGACCAAACGACCGAGCGACAAAACACAAAACGACCAGCGACCCCGTCTGGGGGCTACCACATACTTATGTCGGTCTTGGGGACAAGACCTTCGGAGGGGAGACCTGATGTTACGACCCGTTGGAACTACAGGACTAAGGGATGCCCCGCAGGATGCCTGGCAGCTGCAGGACCTTTATATACAGGATAATATAGAAATAACAGAAACTCCACTAAGTATAGAAGAATTATAGTATAAACTACGTAATAATAAGATAAGGAATATTTAGAATTAATATAATTTAGTATAAGTTAGAGACTAATAGATTATATTAGATTAATATAATTTAGAATTAACTAAAAGAATATATTAATCAGCTGGAATTTATATATAGAATAAACTTAAATATACTTAAGATTAGACTTTTATAGCTTTTTAGTAATTAATTTTATAATTATCTTTAGATACTTCTAGTTTTATTCCTTAATCTTCTTATTAGACTTATATTTAATTACTATAAGTTCTAAAAATCTAATCTTATTAGTATTATAATAATATTATTATCTATATATTATAGTTTTAACTTACTACTAATAAACTTACCTCTATTAAACCTAAAGCTAACTATAATATTTTAATTACTTCTATTTAGTAAGTTAGTTTTATAATATTTACTTAACAGTATCTAGGAAAGAATATTACTATATCTACTAAATATTAAACTTTTTCTACTTCTTCTAGTTCTTAGGAAATACCCTCTAAAGATAAATAATTTATTAAACTTCTAGACTAGGAAATAAAAGATATTAAACCCTCTAATAATAAAAAGAATAATATTATTAAGTTTATATAATAGCTTTAAAGAACTAATAGAAATATAACTAAAATATAGTAGATTATCAATAATAATACTATGGAAATTAGTTAATTCTAACAGAATCTTTATAATAATCTAGATTAATAATAATTTCTTACTCTTTAGTAGGAAGTTAATATTCTTTATATTACTACTAATATTATCCAGACTCTAGTTAAGTTATATAAGGAACTTTAATTTAACTTACTATAAACTTTTAATAAAATTTCTAAATATCTTAAGAGATTTCTTACTTAAGTTTAAACTTATTATGAGTTTTATAATCTCAGTTTTAAAGATAAAGCTAAATAAATTATTTATACTATTTTATTCCTTAAGAGAAAAGTTCTTATATAGTTTAAACTTTATCTTACTAATTTCCTTACTTATAAATAGAATAATCTTAAGTTAGAAATTCAGACTATTTTTATAAGCTATTATAATTTTAAAAATACTTTAATCTTACTATTTTAAGAACTAGATAAGTAATAATAGTATAAATAAAATCTAGTAGCTTTTAAGTAGAAAGATATAGCTATATATTATATAGTTTAATTTAGATATATCTATACTAAACTTACCTATACTAATAATATTAAGATCTTTATATTCTACTAAAGACTAAAAAAAGATATTAAAGATAAACTTATTAAATAAAATAAACCTAGTAACTTTATTATATATATAAAACTTACTATTAAGATTAATAACTAACTCTTTAAGTATCACTATAAGAAAAGTAAATAGTAATAACCTTAATAACCTAACAGTAGACGTAAATACTAAGGATTATTATATAACTACTAGAACTAATATAATAATTAGGGAACTAGATAATAATTTACTCTATGAATAAGTATATCTTATAGCTACTATAGTAAACCTATAAACCTTACTACTAAAACTGCTACTAAAGATAATAAATAATAAGATTTCAAATACTATAATTACGATAAACTAGAATATATAGCTAGAAACTACTATTTACCTAAACGTCAGTAATAAAGATAATAATTTTAACTAGTATCTAAATAAACCTAATAAGTTAATATTACTAAAAAGAAAATATTTCATATCTCTCTAATCTAGATAACCTATTTTAATAATACTTATATTATATACTAAGGATCTAAGGATAATATAGAATAATACCCTAAGAATCCTTCTAGATAATTAGAATATTATATTAAGAAGATACTAGTAATAGCTAATATTAAGAAAAAAGAAAATTTTATATCAGTCTCTAAGTAAGACTGAGTATAAGAAAATAAAATAGTAATTTTATAGCTGTAGGTAACTGAGAAAGACCTTCACTATAAGATTAGTTAAATACCTAACAGATAGCTTCTATAGAGAATTTAGTATTAGATTCAGTACAGAATTAACACTAGAGAAAACCTATTTCTTACTTAAGTTTTTATATAACTACTTAAAGTAAGTAATAAGATACTAATAAAAATCCTCACTATAATTAAATATAATAAGCTAGAATACAAAGTTAAGAAATAACTTAATAATCTCTACTAGTAGGAATATATTAAAATCAGCCTAGGAATTTATATTAACCTAAGTAACTTATTTAAGTTAATTAATAATAATATTAAGCTAGATAACGATATTATTAAAAACCTAGGATTCTCTATTTTATAGTAATTATATAGTAATAAAAGTAAGTAATTTAGAATTAAGAGTATTCACCTAACTTAAAATAAGTAATTTATTATATTCTATAAAGTTCCAGATAACTAAATTCTAAACTATCCTAAGATAATCCTCTATAATGTAAATTATAAATTTCTACAAATTAATTACTTAGCTTACCAAACTATATTTTAGATATATTATATATAAGATAATTATATACTATACCTCAGTAATAAATTTAATAGATAATTCTTCCTATAATAAGTTAAGAATAATCTAATTCTAAATATATACCTTAATATAAACCTACTATTTTAGAAACTTCAGTATTTTAATAAAAACCACTTTATAGTATTCACACCCAGTAAAGACTATTCTATAGTATATATAAATAATATTATTAGTAAATAGACAGACTATAAATTAGACTACTATATAATCTATTATATCAATAAAGTAAGAGACTAATACTATTAATATAATAAACTTTAGGAATAAGAAAAATATACTAAAGATAAATCTATACTACTAATACTAAAATATAGAGAATTAATATTCAGTAAGATACTTTAAGAAGGAAAAATTATAACTTACTATTATAAAAATAGAATAATATTAGAATAGAGATATTATAAATAGTCAAAAAACTAGACTTACCTACTAAATAAAGATAAAGAAAGATATTTCAGATAAGATCCTTATATCTAGTAATAGTAGAATATAATAATAAATACCTTTATCTTAATATTATAGTAAGTAGATATAAGATATAAGTTCTAATTGATTATAATACTTAAGGAAACTTTATATTACTATAAGTAGTAAATTAATAATATATTCTATAGATAATAAAAGCTGAATTATACTAGCTGTATACTATTAAAAAAGAAAGTGTTAAATATAGTAGAGATATTATTAATTTAAAGACTATATATCTCCTTTTAAATTACTATAGCTGGAAGGAAGACTATATCTTTAATATAACAGTGATAGGTAATTAAGAGATTATTTTAGGAATCCTATAGTTATAAAAGAATAATCTATAGATGAATTAGAAGATTAGCTATCTCTAATAGAAGAATTTAGTCTCTAAAGACTCTCTAGATAATAAGATCCTATATAAATTAGATATAACTCTAAGAGTATAAAGATTTATTACCTACCTTAAAATTAAGAATGTAGTAGCCTAAATATTAAATATTATAGTAGCAGTAAAAGTTAATAATAAGATAGATTAATTTTGAACTATCTCTAATTAATACTAGATTTATTAAAAACTTTTTATAGAAGAACTTAAAACTAGACTACTAGAGTATATAAATTATAATTATAAGACCCCTTTAAAAGAGGGGAAGAAGCTTAGATTCAGTAAAATCTATAGGTTTAATTAAATAGAAATAGAAGTACTTAATAAGTATATTAATAAACACCTTAAGAAAAGTTATATTAAATATTTAATATTACTAATAGGAAGCCTAATTCTATTTATACCTAAGAAAAATAATAAGCTATAACTTTATATTAATTATTAATAACTTAATAATATAATAATTAAGAACTAATATTTATTACTCCTTGTAATAGAACTATAAGACTAACTTTATAAAGTTAATTAGTTTATAGCTCTTAACCTTAAAGAAGCTTATAACCTTATCTAAATTAAAAAAAGTGAAGAATAGAAAACTACTTTCAGAATAAGAAAAATACTTTATAAATACTTAATAATATTTTTCAGACTTACTAATATATTTATAATATTCTAATTTATAATTAACCATATACTATATAAATACTTAGATATCTTTTATATAGTATATCTTAGTAATATTTTTATTTACTTAAGAATACTTAAAGAATATAAGGAATATATTTATAAAATACTTTAGAAACTTCAGTAAGCTAAACTACTTATTAAACCTGAAAAAAGCAAATTTTATATATAATAAGTAGAATATTTAGAATTTACTATTATACTAAATATAATTAAGATATTAACTAAGAAGATCTAGATAGTTAAGGACTAACCTAAACTGATAAACATTAAGGAAATCTTTCCTTAGATTTACTAATTTTTACTGAAGATTCCTTAAGAATAATAGAAAGAAAATAATCTCACTTACTGAACTTATATAAAAAAATACTAGATTTAATTAGACTAATAGATAAAAAGAAGTATTTCAGAATATTAAGAATTAGATTATCTTAGAATCTATTCTTACGATCCTAGATCCTAATAAACTATTTAAAGTTAAAACTAATACTTCAGACTATACTATAGGAGGATAACTAGAATAATAAGATATAAAAAGAATATTATATTCTTATACTTTCTATTTATATAAACTCAGTAAACTAGAACTTAACTATTAAATCTATAATAAAGAACTTATAGTTATTATTAAAGTATTTTAAGAATAGAGACTATAACTTTCAGGAACTGAATATAAAATTTAGGTTTATACTAATTATAAGAACCTTATATACTTGATAATATCTAAAAACCTTAATAAGTAACAGATTAGATAGTTAGAATTACTTTCAGAATTTAACTTTTATATTATCTATTATAAAGGAACAGAAAATAGAAAAGCTAATATATTCAGTGAAAAACTAGACTATAATATCCTAATACTAGAAGAAATATAAATTATCCTAAAAATAGATATAGATAGAAACCTTATATCTATATAGAAGCTACTCTTAATTACTAGATACGTTAATATTAATATAACTAGAAGAATAATATATAAGATAATTAGAAATATTTATAGTATACTAATATATAGATATTAAGGAGTTACTAAAATATTCAAAAGGATTTAATAATATTATAATAAAAAGATTATAAAATAAAATATAATTAATATAATTAAGCATTATGAGATTTACCTTAAAAATAAGTTTAACTGATATAAACCTTATAGTAAATTATAACTTCTACTAATATCTTAAAAGTTTTAGGAATTAATTTCCTTAGACTTTATTATTAAGTTACTAAAGTTATAAGAATTACTTACTAGAGTATATTATAATAATATTCTTATTATAGTAAAATAACTTACTAAATATACCTATTTTATTCCCTATAAAGAATTAAATATAGCTGAAAGTTTTATATATATCTTCCTTAGAATTATTATTAACTAATATAAGTTACTTTAGGAAATTATATCTAGTAGAGATAAACTCTTTATATCTAAGTTTTAGAAATTTCTAATTTTATAACTTAGAGTGAAGTACTATCTATTTATTATTTTCTATCTATAAACTCATAGCTAGACTGAATATATTAACTAGATTCTTAAAATCTACCTTAGATACTATATTAACTATTAGTAAGATAATTAAGTTACTTTACTACTAATAGTCTAATTTACTTATAATAATATAATAAGAGAAAATACTAAAAAATTACTTTTCTATTTTAATTATAGATTTAACCTTACTATATATAGAGGACCTTAATAGGAAGAATAAGTAGTAAAAATAATAGTAGATATCTTAAAACTTTATACTCTCTAGGATAAGTTTCTAAAAAAACTTAAATTTATTAGATAATAAATATATAAATATACTAATATTTTAAGAATTAGAAGACTAATTTTTAAGGAGGGAGATAGTATCTACCTCACTAGAGAAAATATTAAAACTAAATAACTAAATAATAAATTAGACTTTAAGAAATTTAAATCTTTTAAAATTATTTATAAAATCTCAAATATTAACTATAAACTGTTACTACTAGATATTATAAGATATTATCTAGTTTTTTATATTTTACTTCTTAAACTAATATTAAATGGATCCTATATAAAAGATTATATTAAAGTTAATCTAGAATAAGAATATAAAATAGAATAAATTATTAACTATATTAATTCATAAAATAATATAGAAATATAATATTTTTATTAAATAGAAAGAATATAGTTATATAGAAAATATATAGAAACTAGTATCTAACGTCAGATATCTTAAAGAACTTTAAGAATACTGAGAATAATAAACTAATAAATAAACTATAATACTTATAATTTAGGTTAATAGACTAGTTTATATTTAATATTCTTAACCTAAATATTAATTAGATAAAAAACCTTAGGGAGATAAAATATTTCTATATCTAGAAATATTATACTCTAAAGAATAAGAAATTCCAAACTAGCTATTAACACCTCTAGAAATACTATTTATAATAATAAATAATAGATTAAAGTCTATCTTAAGTAGAAATTAGTTAACTTTATTAGATACCTCCTATATAGATAAATCCTGAAGTATATATAACTTCTATACTTCTAAGAATAATTCCTCTACCTCCCACTTATCTACTAACTATATTCCCTAGTAAATTAAATTAGAATTATACTCCTTTAGAAACCTCTTTTACTTTTAGAGATAAGTTAAATAACCTAAAGCAGTTACTAACTGTATCTATAAGATCTTAAGAGCCTCCTTAGACTCTTATTTTTCTTACTTTACTTTCTTTTACTTCTTAAAATAATAATTCACTAAAAAAATAAAATTAATAATATATATATAGAAAAAAAAGAATTATTGAGTATTTATAAATATTAGCTATATTACTACTATTATAATCTATTAGACTCTATATAATATACTTACTACACTATTTCAAATTAATAAGGTTTATTTTATATATATAATTATATTAGAAATAAGGAGAATATAGTATTATATTATAACTCTAGTAATTAACAAGAAAACCTAATATTTAATAGCTTTATTTAATCTGAATATAATAATTTTTATAGGAATTAGGTTTTTAAATATAACTTAATATAGTATTAGCAGCAGAAAAAAGATAGAAGAATATAAAATAACTAGTAACTCTATCTGGAGGCTACTATATATTTATATTAGTCTTAGGAATAAGATCTTTAGAGGGGAGATTTAATATTATAACCTATTAGAATTATATAACTAAGAAATATCCTGCAGGATACTTAGTAGCTATAGGATTTTTATTGTCGGGTTAACTGGGCACCGATGTGGCAAAAGCTATAGTAGTGGGTGATACACCGAGTGCCCCACTTTTTGCATTAATTAGATGAAAGGTATTATCCTACGGATTGATCCTAATAGCGTATAGTGCGTATGTGTGCGTTATAATGTAGACTTAGATATAATAAAATAGAAACTACTAGTTGCGACCTAGTTATATTAAATTGATTAATTACAAACGTTTACTAGTTGTAAACCAACACTGATTAGTGGTTTAACTATTATTGGTACTTATTACTACTACTTAACTGTAGATTAGTAAGGAATACCTAAAGAGATGAGATTATGATACTTCCTAAGGGACCCTATAGATAGCTTCCGAGTAGAAATAGGTAACTTAAAACTATTGTAACTGTATGCTACTTTGAGAGAAATTATTAATATTATATTTACGATAGAAATAGAAGTAAAGATAACCTTATAATAATCTGTTTACTTAACGTTATGTTATATCTACTATATAATAAAAAGATAATTTAGATTAACGTTAAATTAAGGTAGTAAGCGTTGAGATAAAATAATAAGATTAATATAACTAAAAGAAAAGAACCTATAATAAAAACTACTATTCCTTACTGCTACTCTTTAATATCTTATATATATTTAACTGACGAGAGATAAGAGAATACTTTAATAATAGCAGATATAATATATTAGCAACCAAAAATAACATACCAAAAGTGCTCCTTCTAATATCATATAGAAGAGGTAAAATACCTTAGTTAATATATCTATATCTATAATGCAGCTTGCCTGGCAGTTAGGACTCAACTATAATAAGAATAACAATAAAGAAAGAGGCTTTTATTTTATATAGTAAGGAGACCCTGGAAATAATCATAAAATTATAATTAATAATATAAACTAATATATAAATATCCCGGATCTAAAACTAGGTAATAATGTTAGTCTGTAATTTCTTCTCCTGATGTTTTATAAGTAACTATAGCAGAGAGATATTCTAATTAGGATCCCCCAGGATATAGTAATTTGTTAAGATATTGTAACTAACATTAAGATAAAAGCGTTAAGAAATTATTATTCCTTATCTTTATCTATATATCTAACTAACTAATAATTATAGCTTATTCTTAAAGCTGCCCTCTGTAGTGATGATAAGTTAAGATAGTTACCAGACTACCTAAGGATAAGTAACTAATAATGCCCTTAATTCCTACTTATTATCACTATCTAGTGCAGGTAGCATATTTATATAACAAAAAGCTAAACTAAGTCACTAATAATCTTAATAATATCGTTATTAGATTATAACCTACTTCTATCTCTATAATAAGTTTTAATAAAATTACTATTAAAGTATGCTAATTTATTACTAGTGTTACTAGTAAAGAATAATACCTAGCGAATTAATAAATCTTAAATTAGAAGATATTTATAAGGTTTTTACTAGAAAGAGATATCTACTTAATAGTAGTAATTTATCTAATAAATATATATACTTCTGAAGCTGCAGCTTTTAGAGAAACGTCTGCAATTAAAATATAATAAAGCCATACTAACTACAGATATTCTCTCAGCCTAATACCCTAAATATATCTTCCTCCCCAGATTCTATTAATAGTTACTATAAGGATATAAATAATAATAATATCTCTGTAGCTGAAGTTAATAAGTATAAGAAAGTATTCTAACATATAGAGATAAAAATACTAATGGGAATATACTAAAAAGTTATATCTCAGTAATAAGGTGAGAATATTAAACTCTAAATAAATATTAATAATAATATACTTAATAATATCTTTATTTATTACTATATTTATCTATAGAAAAGATAAAGTATCTACTTTAATAAAGTATAGGAAACCTACTATATTAACTTTAAGGAATAAACCTTAAAACACTTTAATAATATAGAGAGAATGTTAATATAAACTCTTAAGAACTACCTTATAGAGAAGGATATATACTTCTCTACAGATAAGGATATAATTAGAGAGAAGTTAGTAGAGATCCTCATAAGAGAGATACTAATAAGATAGATAGTAGAGAATATTAAAACTAACTAATAAAGCTACCTAGCTTTCAGACAAGAAATTATAAAGAATCCTAACTTTATTAATAATCTCCTGAGAGTAGGAGGTTTTATCCCTATCAATTAATAACTTTTAATATCTAGAGGCTTAATAATAGAGACAGCTACCCTACAGTTAATACTAATAATATTAATAATAAAAATAACACTAACGTCAAGCCTACAACCTATAGACCTAGATATCTATATAGATATTAACTTACTAAAGACTGAAAAGATAATTAGTATTACTAATAAGGAGGAAAGATACCTAGAGCTAACTAAACCCCCAAGACTTTATACTTACCTTAGAGAGAAATATTAATTAATACTAAAATACTATATTCTATTTAACTAACCTCATAAGAAAGTTAAGTTATTATTTAGTAAAGATTATAGAATAAATAATAAATATATTAGAGAGGAGTATAATATCTTTAAGGATAAAATATAGATATTTATTACTAAATATATTAATTATAATATTAGCTAGAATATAGCAGGGAGAGTATTTAATAATATACTAGCAGAATAAGCATATTTATACTATAAGATATCAATTTTGCTAATCTAAAATAACCTCTTAATTACTCAGATAGTTAGAATAGTTAGAAATAAGTTTAAAATACCTACAGTCTACTTTAACTACTATAAAGAGTAGAAGAATATAAACTTCAAGATTTTTACTAAAAACTATAAGTATACTAATATAGTTAAGATATTCAGAGTAATAATAATATAGATTAACCTCCTTTAATATATCTATCTAAACCTATAAAATTTACAGAAGAAAATTAATAAGGAGATATATATAATTATATACTAAGTATATAATATAATCAATATACTCCATAATATTATTAATAAAACTAAACTAACTATTAACAAACTATATAAATAAATAATAGAAATACTTAAGAATTAAAAGAGATAGTTAAAGTAAAAAGTTAACTATATCTCAGATTATAACTAATTTCTTGCAGACTGTATATATAACAGCTAAGAGTAAAATTAATATTTTAACTACTCTTAACTACCTTATCTGTAATATTTACAGGATAATAAAACTATCTTAAGATAATTCCACAAGAAAGTATAGAGTGGGAATATATAAGGTAAATATTAAGTATACTTAAAATTAGTAAATAAATATTAGTTAATAAAGTATACTCTAGAAGAATATAAAATTACTACCCTATAATTTAAAAAGATATTTATTATTAATATTACGTTAGTAGAGAAGATCATAATATATCTTAATAATACTAACCCCACACAGAAGATAATAAAGGAGGTAAAAGATAATATAAAGAAGATATTAGAGGATAACTTTACAGCTATCCACTTTACTATAATAGATAGTAAAGAGGAGACTATTAACTTTATATAACTTACAGAAATCCTTCAGAATTATATTTTTTACTACTTAATAACTACTAATAAATTAGAAACCTTCCTAACTTTATAATATTTAGAAGTTATTTTTAAAAGTATCCTCCTAGATACTAAAGTAGGTAGACCCTCTACTAAAAATATATAATAACTTAGAACCCTCTAGAGGATCCTCTTTAATATCTTACTAAATAAGAAAACTCTAAAAATAAATATTAAATTTAGAGATAAGTAAGAATTTATAAATTTTAGTATTATTAGGATATTTATATTTTTTAGAGATATTAATTTTAATATTATATTTATAGTTACACTATTTCTATTAAATCTCTCTAATATAGATTATTTTAGAATATATCTTAATAATCTTAATAATAAAATTAAGTAAGAGGAAGTATTATTACTTATAGAGAGATATAATAGATACTTATAGTTCTTAATATAAGAGGATCCCTATAATAGAACTATTAACTTCCTTATAGAGATAGAAATATAATAACTTTATAAGAAATTTAGCTACTTTAGTATCTATAAATTAAGAAATATACTTAAGAGAGTAGGTAAAACTATAACTACTAATAAGATTATAGTAATTATAAAGAACTACTACTAATATTAAATAAATAATAAAATACTATATTAGTTTAAATTTAATTTTAAAGATAACTATAAGTTTAATATAGAGATTATTATTAATATTATATATCTTAATAGTAATAAGTTTATACTATATACTATTAACATTTTAATAGTATTTATAACTATAAAGTTTATAAGAAGTATCTCTATAGAGGATATATAGTATATACTGAAAGTATATTAAATTAATATATATTAAGGATCTCCAGATAGAATTATTACTAATATAAAATATAATTTCACAGCTAAAAACTTTAAGAGAGAAGTTAATAATATAAATAACGAGGTTAAAATTATACTAATTAAAATTTATAATAGTATCAGTAAGGTTAAATATTATTATACTCCCCTATAGAGGGTATATAAGATTATTTAAGATAAAACATTAAAGATCAGTAGAGAGGAAGCACTATAAAATACTATTAAAGCTATTAATAATATAAGTAGCTTAAATAGCTTCATACTAACTCTACTAGTTTTTAGAGTATATTTATATCTTAACCTAACGTTACTACTATCCCCAGATATAATGAGATATATAGTAGCTATCTAGAAGGTAATAGAGGAGATATATAAGATCTATACTTAATAGTAAGTCTCTAACATTTTAAATATATATAATAATCCCTTAATAGCTACTATTTATTATTTACTATTATAATTAGAAGTATATATCTATTATAAATACTAAAGATAGATAGAATTTTTCAGACTCTTCTTAATTAACAGTAAGATATATATTATAGAGATAGATAGTAAACTCAGTATTTTTAGATCTATAATAATTAAGCTATATTATAAGCTATATTATAAGAAAATAGAGAATTAAAATTAATAAGATAACTAACTACTAGATAGATATCCAGAAGAGAAGATATTAATAATAATATTAAATAAAGAGAGACTAAGGAGATAAAGATAACTATATAAGAATATAAACTTTATTATAGAAGCTAATCTTATAGATAATATTTATTATAATATCTATTTAATAATAAAAAAGGTAGAAGTATTCACTAAAATTATTAACTTTTACTAATATAGCCTTATTTAAATATTAGAGAGGCTTTTTGAGAGATTATATACTATAGAGTGAGAGATTTTATTAGTAAAAAGTATAATCTACCTTAAACGTTTTAACATCTAAAAATATAATAGTATAAGGATTTTTAGCCTCTATTTTATTAACGAAATTAAAAGAATAGATAATATACTATATAAGAAATTATAGTTAGTTATTAAAAGTTTTAATAATTAGGGGAAGACTAATATTTTCACGCAGTTACTAATAATCTAATAGATTAGTTACTACTTAATATTAATACTATTAGTAATACTTAAAGAGGTTACCCCTATAGAAATCTACCTTTAGGATATTATATAAGTATATATATAAGTAGAAATAATACTAAATTACCTTATACTAATAAAACTACCTCTAAGCCTATAAGGTTTATATCCAGAGGGTATTATTATTATTATTATTTAACTATTATATAGCTTTATAGAGTTAGATACTTATTAGTATATAATATACTCTAGCTACTATAAGAACTAGCTATAAATAGAGACCTTATTATATAATCTATACCTTATAATCTCTAGGCTTGATAATCTATATTTTAGGATTATAAATATATAAATAGATAATACCCTCAGAATCTACTTACCTAAGTTTAATAATAAAAAAAAGAGGAACTTTAGTAAGTAGGATTCGTAGCTAAACTAAAGTTAATACTTATATAATATAAACCCCTTATATTTAACAGCGGAGTGATTACCCTAAAGGATAATAATAATATTACTCTCACTTAAAAGGGATAAGGTAAGAAAATCAAGCTTATTAATTATATATCTAAGACCGCAAAGTTAATATATATCAAACAATAGGTATAAGGAGTGTATATTACCTCTATATACTAACTAGAGGTATACTTTAATTTCTCTATTACAGCTTAATATTAAGAACTAATAGAGGAGGATATTAAGAGACTTAATAAATACCTAGTATAGTAGATAAAAAACTATAAGAGAAACCTGATATTTATCCCCACTAATATTAAGATAACGAAACTATATATTTTTATCGATAGATCCTTTACTAATAATAATAATATAATATCCCAGCTGGGGTTCGTTATTATACTAAAGATAGAAGAAATTAGTAAGGATAATAATATTTTTAAACTTAGAAGTAATATTATCTACTTCTTCTCTACTAAGTTAAAGAAAGTTATATATAATATATTAGTATCTGAGATTTATAATATAATTATAGAAGTTAATATAGAATATATAATATCTATAACTATTAAGTAAATAACTAAATACTTTAAGATACTAATAATATTAATAGTAGTTTATACTAACTCCTACTTCCTCTATAAATACCTTATTAAGTTAGATACTACTAAAGAGAAGTATTTTATAATTAATATTATAGTATTATAATAATTATATAAGAGAAGGGAGATCTTTAAGATCTAATAGATTAATAGTAAAGATAATCTTACTAATAGTATAACTAAAATATCTAATAACTAAGCTTTTAAAGTATTTATCACTATAAATAAGGTAATTATAAAGATAGAAGGATAAGTTATAAAAGTGACAGAAAGTAATAAGAGGAGGATATAAAAGTAAAGAGGATAAACAGAAAGTATTACTACGAGAGGGCTATAAGGAATCTAAATAGTAATAATTAAAAAGTACACTTTTATAAGTAAACACTATTTATAGTATTTAATTAGTTTTTAGTGCATCTAAAAAGATATATGTAACTAGTGGCTGTTTTTGCATGTTACGCTATTTTGCATTTTTATACTATTTTTACACTTTATACTGTTTTGCGTTTTATGCTGTTTTTGCGTTTAATGCTATTTTGCGCTTTTGCCACAAAAGAGAGTATTGCCAGTGTCGGGTTAACTAGGCACCAATATGGCAAAAGCTATAGCAGTGGGTGACACACCGAGTACCCCACTTTTTGCACTAATTAGATGAAAAGTATCATCCTACGGATTAATCCCAATAGCGCATGGCGCATATACGTGCGCCGTAACGTAGACTTAGACATAACGAAATAGAAACTACTAGTTGCGACCCAGTTACGTTAAATTGATCGATTACGAATATTTACCAGTTGTAAACCAACATTTATATATAGAATAATATAGAAATAATAGAAATTCTACTTAATACAGAAAACCTATAATATAAGTTATATAATAATAAGATAAAGATTATTTAGAATTAATATAATCTAGTATAAGTTAGAAGTTAATAGATTATATGAAATTAATATAATCTAAAATAACTAAAAGAATATACTAACTAGCTGGAATTTATATATAAAATAAACTTAAGTATACTTAATATTAAATTTCTATAGCTTTTTAGTAATTAACTCTATAATTATCTTTAGATATTCTTAGTTTTATCTCTTAATCCTCTTATTAGATTTATATCTAATTACTGTAAACTCTGAAGACCTAATCTTATCAGTATTATAATAATATTATTACCTATATATTATAGCCTCAACTTACTACTAATAGACTTACCTCTGTTAGACCTAAGGCTAGCTGTAATAAGCTACTTACTAATATAATAAGCTCTATATATTCTACCAGAAATCTAGCTTTTCTACAAGAACTTACTATTAGTATCTTACTACTAAAAGCTTACTACTACAAGAATCCTAAGGTTATATTAAGGCTGGAAAATTACTAGACTATAGTAATAGTAACTTCTTTAAGAAAGTGAAATAATTAGTAAATATATACTAACACCTTAGTAGTTTAATTAACTATAAGAAGCCTTATATACCTAGTTAGCTATAGGAAGAGGTTAGATAATCTGGTTTTTACCTAAAGATATTCAATTAATATACTAAAGAAATTAGATACTTTAGTAATTACCTTTAGATTTCCGGTTAATATACTAAAGCCTTATAGATTAATATACTTACGGGGAGACCTCACCAAAAAGCCAGAAATATTGCATATTAATATACCTATATCTTCAAATCTCTCCTCTTAAATACTTAAAATCCGTTATTTTAACTGTTATTATAAATGTTATTTCAACTGTTATTTTAACTATTATTATAACTATTATTTGAACTATTATTTCAACTACTAATTATCTGTTATTTTATCTCTATTAAAAACTTCAAGCTACTGCCGAACGGTCGCCAAAGTTATATATTAAAAAAACGCAGCTATATAACATTTACACACCTTGAGGGCTAAAGCCTCTAAAGGAGGGGATAATTATAAGAATACAGTTTCCTACAGCCTATATATAAAGCTAAAATAGCTGGAATTACGTAATTAATAGAAGCCTGAGGCTACTAGGTCTCCTATACAATACAATCTCTCTTATAGCTACTACCAGTTAGCCTACTATGTGAAAATCTTATAACTTACAGAAACCTACCTTTTACTGTTTACACTTCCTTTACCTAAGCCTTTAGCCACACTCTTACAAAAGTATACTATACAGTTTTAGAATTTAGAAATAACTTTAGTCTAACTTATAAAGCTATAAGGATATAGTATATAAAGAGAGAGAATATAATAGGATATACTACTAGCATCCAGTAAGACCTTACTTAATTATCTATAAAGAGGGATGTTTAGACTATAATAGCTACACTCCTAGGTAAAAGAGTTATATTCAAATATACGAATAACTATATATCTATATTTTACGCTCTATATAAATCTATCACTTAAAAATTAGTATATATCTAATATATCTATAGCTAACTAGTTAGTAAGTATACTATATAATGTTAATTAGTAATATTCTTATGAATAAACTAAATAGTTTAGTTATAATAATTATACTCAGATATCTCTATATTTACTTTATAGTTATTTTCAGTTATAAGTAATTATATAAGTTTAGAAAGATCTTAATTTCTGTTCCAAAGAATATAGAAAAGTAATATATTTTAGAATACTTAGCTTTTAGTATTCTAGTGTATTGTATTATTAAGAAGTTTGAAAGATCCTTAACTTATTAACCTTAGTAGTTACTTTTAACTACTGTAAGATATTACTAAAGATCTTATATTACTATAAAGTAAACAATTATAACCAGAAGTATAATTATCTATAATAATATATAGTATTATTACTACTAGGATTAATTGTAAGCTGTAAAGAGCTAGACCTAAGCTTATTTAACCGGAAGGTGGCGTAAAATACTATTTATTTAGAACTAAGAAGTAAAAGAGAAGCTTTTATAAATATATAGAAAAGTCTATATATATAGTACTATATAGAGCCTACTGAGGCTCCACCTAAGTGAGGAAATTAGCTTTAAATACCTAAGTATAACTTTAGCTAAATATTCGGATATAGCCTATAATATTACCTTCCTTCTTCCCAGCTGTCGCCCAGCCGAAGGCTATATACTAAATTACTATTACTTTCTATAAGAAGCTTACCTCTTTCTTTATATTATTCTAGCGCCGCTATCTTTATAATAATATTAACTAACTTTTATATTAGGTTTATATATTCTTTCTATTTAATAAAAATCTTCTATTAGTATTCTCTCCCCACTTAATATATCCTTATAGTAAGTATACTTTTAACTAACTATTTAGCCTTCCTATTATTATTTACCAGTAGTAGCAGCTAACTATTAACTATAATCTACCTAGGCGGCAGATTAGTAGTAGCCTTCTAAAATATATTTATATAAAACTATAGATAAATAAACTTTAGTATATTTAGCTTTATAATATATAGTAAGAAAACATTTTCTATTATATATTTATAATATAATGAAGTTAGCTTTCAGCTTAATTTTAATAACTTATAGTTAAATATATTTAACTATATTCTATTACTAATTTAACATTAATTTGTGGGAAACTATATTTTATTTACCTAAACTTCTAATTTTTACTAAATAGCAACTATCTTTATATAAATATATATTATTACTAAATATATTCTCTTAACTAGCTGGTAGATAGTAGCCTTACTACTACTAAATAATTTTATATATTTTTAGTAACTAGAGTGAGGTTAATATAATATTCATAATTTATAAAGAAAAATGAAGTTTCTATTAAATTATACTACTAGTTACAGAAAGCTAACTATATAATAAATAGTAAGTTACTTAACTTATTCTGAGATTAATATATAAATATCCTTAAAATTACTTAGATCTTCTAGTTATATTATTTTATAATTCTATTAGTTTACAGATGGTATTTAATACTTAATAAATATATAATATCTATTAGCTTATAAAACTTCTTTCAGAAGTAACTTACCTAGTAAGATTCTCTATTACTTATAATAAAATATAGTATTTTATGAAATCTATAATAGTAATGAAGAAATTACTAAATATATATCTTTTCTATTATATTTATTTTCTTTAACGTAGAGACTCTACCTAGTTAATATATAATAATCTAGAGGTAATAGCTATCTTTTTTTATAGAGGGTAAATTAGTAATAAAATCTATTAATAAATTAGAATGCAATTAGTTAGATATTAATAAAAACTTTAGAAACTTCTTTTTAACTTACCTTCAGATATAAATATCTTTATATTTGGTTACTTTTGCTCTGTACCTGTGGTGGTATCTAAGCTCTTCACCCTATATGTGGTTCTAACTGTAAAATTTACCCGGCAACAGCATTCGTGCCAATGCTGGCTCACAACTGAAGTAAATTAGATATTAGTATTTCTAATTATTATTAAAGAAATAATAATTAATTTTAAGCTTAGCTTTTATTTATTAGATTTATATTTAGTATTCCTTCTACTTACCTAAAAACTTTATAAATAGGAAAAAAACTTTCTTTAGTAGTTAGCTACTAATAGAGATATGATAATATTATTAATTCTAAAAGCTAATATTCTAATAGATATTATTCTAAAGGTTACTGGAATATTCTAATATAAGTTAAAGATATTTATTATAGTAGCTACCTAGAAGTTACTATCTACTATAATATTTTATCTTATTAATTTATTTATAAACTTATTAATTCTCTAATAGAGAAAACTTTAAGTATACTATAACTATTACTAAAGTAGTTTACTTATAGAATTACTATTTATAGAAATAATCTGGGAAATATTAATATTCTCTATTATTCTTTATATTAATTAGTTAGTAACCAATTATATAATATTATACTTTAGAAGCTATATTTAACTAAATTATGTACTTAACTAGTGGGAAGCTAAATTCTACCTAATATTATCTATATAGTAAATAAAACTAAATTCTAAATATATAAAAAGCTAAATCTAAGTTTATTTAACTAGAAGGTAATATAAAATACTATTTATTTAAAACTAAGAAGTAAAAAAGAAGCTTTTATAAGTATATAGAAAACTCTATATATATAATACTATATAGAGTTCACTAAAGCTCCATTTAAGCAAGAAGGTTAGCTTTAGATACCTAGATATAATCTTAGCTAAATATTCGGATATAGCTTATAATATAAGCTAGTAATAGTATAAATACTATAGTTGGAAATATTATATAGTAGTAACTATATATAGAGTGAAAAGCTTAAATATTACTATGAGTATAAAGTAAAGGTAATTAAGTATATATACTTTCTTCTTATAAAACCTATACTATTCATCAGTAAGTACTTAAATACTATAATATTCCAGACTTAAGCTTATATTTTAAGAAGTATTCTAATATGTTTCTTACTTCAAGAAACTATAGTTTAAGATGAAATTAAGTTGAATAAAGCTATTTAGCTTCTATTAGATAGATTAAGATCTTAAGAATAATTAGTTTAGTAATAGGTTTTTATATTTAATACTAAAGATATTTAAAGTTATTATATTATAAAACTTAATTATTAAGAAGTCTCAGGAGTTATAATATTAATATATCGAATCAATATAGTAGATATAGAGAATCTAGTTCTTTCAGCTTTTAAATTCAATTTTATATATAAGAAGTTTACTTTTGAATTCTATAAATAATCTAAGTAGATATTATTATTAGTAATCTATAAGACTTTTAACTAATATAGAGATGATATTGATATTTTTAAACTCTAAAATAAAACTTATTATAGAGCTTGAAGCTATAGATATACCAAGTATATCTTAAGAGTACATTACTATAGTCCCAGGAGATATATACTAGATGTACCTCTCTCTCAATCGAACACGTTATTCCTCACAATTATTCAGCCATTCATCGAGTCACAGCCTGTCGATACTAAAGGCTTGGACATACAATAGCCAATGGCTATCTAAGACATTCGCCGAAAGGCCAACGTCTAGGGTGCAGCTAGTGGGGCTACTAAGCCAATGACATGCCTGGTGATGGGCTACACCGCAGCCTACAACTTTTCCTATTGGCTACTCCCCGAACACAGGCATCAGCACGCTAGTCCCAATCCATCTCGCCGACAGGATCTATCAAACTGCCGGCGGTGCTGAGCGCTGTGAGCTGCTTCGACTGAAATACCTTTCGGGACTCCCGCCCAACCTTGGCCTCAAGGTTCCCTCGTTTGTCTCACTTCATTGACACGAATGACCCGCTGAGTGCAAGGGACGTTCTCAGATCTGGAGATTCATCACGTTGCCCCGGGGTTATGCTTTCGATTATTTTTTCTCCCGATTTGAACATTTGCCAGTCTTCTTCGGCAGCGCTTAGTTGCCGGCTACCATTGTCTGCTCCTTAGACTTGCCTTGCTCTGTGGACCCCACACAATCAACAGTTGTAGCTTGTATCAGGGAGAAAGTATATACTGTAAGTTGTCAACATTGCCATGTCAGCTTTTCGCCTCCTTTGCTGTCTCTATGGATTACCTGCTGTGTAGAATCCAGCACTCCCACGCCTTTGCCAATGCATGGAGTTGCCGTGACTACAGGCAGGGGATTTCAGTGTCCGAGCATTATACCTAGAATGGACAAGAAGTTAGCTGACATGCAGGCGGTTACCAATCAGATCCAGCTTACCATTGCTTGGGCATCAGTCGTCGCCGGAACTCCATTGTTGTCACATCATTGTACTCGCAACACCCCGAGAACGTCCCACCATAACGCTTCAGTGACTGAAAAAGGTTCACTAGATGGCAGCCATGTCCCGCGATAATTCAGCTGGATTCCTGCAGGGCTTCTCCGTTTGTCAGCCCTTTTTCGGTGCTGCACTGCAGTTCTACCCGGCATTGGGTACCAAGCAGCTGGATGATCTCATCAACTCATACATTCCCGGTCCCTCTTCGATCAAGCAGAAGAGAGACACCGTCTCCATGGAATTCTTCGAATTCGCGCAGTTAACTGGAGTTGCTTTCAAGTTCTACCCAGTTCTAACAGATTCGTCGTACTCGGCAACGGCGTCGTCTGCGGAAGCAAGCCCTCCTTTTGGCTCGGCTGCGAATTCCAGTCTCATATCCCCCGTCATCTCTGATTGGACCTGGTCTCAGCCGAGTTCCAGCAACGGTTCTGTTTCTACTCCGTCATCTACGTCTCATGAGCCGATATCACTGAAGTCTTTCAAAGAGGGCTCTAGTGGACCAGCAAAGGGCCAAGTCAACGGCTTTTCTCACATCCCCGGCATGAAAATCATGACGAAGGACGGTATCGACGTCACCAACTCTGCCTCCCGAGGATGCAAGACCAAGGCGCAGCGTGATCATGCTCACTTGATGCGAATCATCAAGGCTTGCGACTCCTGCAAAAAGAAGAAGGTTCGCTGCGACCCAAGTCACAAGAAGCGCACCGTTTCCCAAGCAAGGGCCGCCGGCAGCTCTGCAAGGCCAGCGAAGAAGGCAAGGACTTCGGTTCCGGACCTGCGGTTTGCTGGGCAGCCACTATCCAAAGATGTGGAAGCTGCCACAGAGCCATCCGCGGTAATCAGTGAAGACATGGCTTTCGAGCTAGCTGAACCTTGGGGGATGCCCTCGCTCTTCAAAAATGAGTCCGCCAGCATCTCTCCGATCGATTACGACTTCTTCATTGACCCTGAAGGGTATCTTTCCCCTGTTTCGGGACTGCTTGCGAACCAACCATCCCACGACAACTCTATAACTCCCTCGCCTGTCTTGCCTTATATGGACGGCAGAGTTTTTGGTAACAACTACGTCGACTTCGATCTCTACTCGCCGGAGCCAAGCTTCTTGGATGACGATTCCGCCTTTGTCGTGGATATTACCACTACAGGCGGCAAGGATTCACCCTTGAAATCACAGCAACGAGGCCTGAACGGCATGCTTCATAAGCAACTTGCAGCAAAAACCACGACCTCTGAATCCTCTTTGGGGATGACATGCCACTTCCTCGAGGGACACGGTATAGCGCCACAAACATCTCTAAATCACTCCTCAGCTATGGACCGTGGACGTGACTCGAGCCTTAGCTTACCCGGAGCGTCTTGGTTCCAGCCGATCTACGATGGACCCAAGAGTCAAAAGGCATTGTTATCAGTCTCAAAGTTGTCCCTGGATCGCGGTTCATCTTCGCCATTCCCCAAACCAGCACTTCTTACTAGCCAGGGCGACTGCGGTTGCCCAGCCTTGGATTCGATCACTTCTTTGAACACCTCGTCGACCGCTGTGGTACCACCGTCACTTTCAACCGCAGTCGGTAATGACAACGATTCGCTGGCTAAACCACATGCGTCTCCTGTCACGTCATTGACATCCTCCATCAGGAGGGCTGCGCCGAGACTGACCGTCCGTCAGTTCAGCTTGTCAACGTGGTCCACGACCACGGTCGAAGAGATGTCTATGAGTGCAGAGGCAACAACAGTATCAGTGCCAAGGCACGGGAGTCGCCTTACTCCATCGAGAGAAGAAGCTGTGGATAGCTGCCCAACTTCGTTCCTCAACGCCGATGTTGCCCAGGGTAGTGATTCTGAGGTGCTATCAACAAGTTCCGCATGCCCACTGCCCGGGTTTACGACCCTTGTCGACGTTACCGACGTTACTGACGTCGCCGACGGAGGCAGCGCGCGATCTACTGTGGCTCTGGCAGGCATGAACTTGGCATCAGCATTTGCCACCGGTAGTAGCTTCACGGCAACAACTGCAGAGTACGCAATCGCCTCTGCATGCCATACCCCTTCTGCCTCGCCTTCCACTTTGGTAGGCCTGCTTACGTATACGGCTTTCCTCGTGGCAGTGTTCGTAGTGCTTGCTCTGCTGAGGGCCCAACTGCTCTCTTGCACTACGCTTGAACCCATGTTGGGCAAGACCAACAGGTCAGGTCCGTGTATTCGGGACTCGGAACCGCAACAGAGCCGTCTCAGTGCCACGCTCAAGTCGCAGGCTTTGAGCAACGGCGCGAAGCTACTCTCCTGCTTCAGCAACAGACTACGACGTGTCCACTCTTCGAATGGTGCATCACACAAGAGGAGCATCCCCGCCGTGAGCCAATATATACCAAGCCTAGTGCAAAGGTTCCACTGAGTTTCTCAAAGGATCGGGGGGTAAGGATGTCGTACTAGGTCTTTTTCTGAATGAATGTATGTAGTAGTACTCCGTTGTTCGGGAGCTTTGGTTTTTGAGATACCCCTCTGTTATGATAAGATAAAGATACCTATCTCTCGGCGATGGCATATGTGTCGGCTTTCATCAACGGGCAAGGTGTTGAGGTTGCTTCTTGGGCTAAGAATAGACACTATGATACACCGCAGCTGCGCCCGGTTGCGGGAGAGGCCGAGTCGATACTTGGTGTGAGATTCGCGCAAAGGCGATACACTTCTTTGCTCTCAAAGCGCTGACTGTACATGTGATGGTTTGTCGGTTGTGACGTGTCAAGGTCTGGGCCCTTCCGTCGCTATAGACAGTTCTATTCCCCCCCCAATCAACCTAGGCAGAATGGCTTATAACTACCCTCCCGCAATACAAGCATGTGCACCGCGTCCGCGATACCTTGTGTAGGTTAAGGCAGTCTCAGCTGGAAAGACCGATGGGTGTGGCAGCTTGATAGATCACGTGACCCTGCATGTTCCCACTTGTAAACTCCAATCGCCACAATCGTCTCCATTGTTTATCCACATTATAGGAGAAAACTTTCGCCGTCCCATTAGTCAATCCGTCCATAGGTCCCTTGATGCAGTCGACAAGACTCTTAAGTTTATCTAGTGTGTAGTAGTGACGGGCCATATCTGACTGACAACCACTGTTTGCAGTAAGTACCTTAGCTGAAGTGAGGGCTGAAGTTTGTCTTGTTTGCTAACCTTGCAGACTCTGTGCCCCCTCAGACTGTTCGACCAAGACTGTCGAAGCCTGGCCTTTGACACTATCGGCAGCGGCAGCAAAAACGACCTTCTGGCTGCCATCGTCATGGAATCCTGCCTAGCTGCAGACTCATTTTGGCCTGGAACTTCGTAAAACCCGTTGCCTTCACCTGGCCCTCGCAGCAAGCAGCAGGTCTGGAGCAGGCCAAATGGGACAAAGGCACAGCTCCTTTGTACTGTCAGAGCTTTCAATTTGGCCAGAGAATTCTTCGTTCCAAGGCCTTGAACATAACTGCCATCCATTCCAATAACGATCCGTGGTATTAGAGGTAACTATCTCACTTGATTTAGAAGTACAGGCGCCTTCGTGTGTTACTTCCCCGGAAGGCTCATATTGACCGCCTCACTGCCTTCATAGTAGACATATTAGGTGCCTAAGGTGGTTCAGTTCAACTGGACTGTAGACGGCGGAACTTGAATCAATATGGCAGGCACCGGCGAAACACCTTTCATGATGAGAAGCGAAGCAACACCTTCCTCATCAGGACCTTTGGCTGACTGTGTCGTCGCTGGCGACGGTGTCGGTCCTCCCCGTGCGTTAATCTCCCAGTCACATACGTCCCAAGGGAAGCCGCGACTCTCCTCAACGGGCAAATTTCTACAAAATATATTCTACCGCCTCAAATCTCCCTTTTCGTCAACCCCAAAGACACCTCACCCGCCATCGTCCTCGCTGCAACGAACAACCTCCTCCCATTCCCTTTCTGTGTGCGAATTCGCGCCTAACCCAATACCTTCTCAGAGCCAGCAGTCATCATCCCTGGTCCAAGCCATGGCTGCACCAGCAACTAGAACCCCGTCCGTCCAGGAAGCTGTAGCTCCCGTACTTTATGGAACAGATGGCAGCAAGGAGAACCAAGCTCCTGCCACATCCGATCGTGATCTGAGTTCTGATTTGACAAAGCTCAGCATCGCGGACCCTGCGGCCCGTCCTCAATCTTCGCCTTTCCTCGCGCGTGATTTGTGCACGGACCCTGATGAAAGACGTCTTCACCAAGGTTTCATGGACCAGGCGCTCGACATGGTAAGCCCGAATATTCCCATCACAATTGCTACGGCACTTTCTAACATTTGCAGGCTCGCTTGGCTCTCAGAACCAATGAGACCCCCGTTGGCTGCGTCTTAGTCCACAATGGGTCTGTTGTCGCCAGAGGCATGAACGCCACGAATGTGACCCGTAATGGCACCAGGCACGCCGAATTCATGGCCATTTCTGCTCTCTTGTCATATCGACCAGAAAATGGCGAGCATGCCGTGGGCGTTCAGCTGCAACAGCAGGCTACTGAGCGCACCAAGGAAGACGTTGCCGATGACGAAATCGAGCTATTTCCAACGGATGACAACTTCGTCAAAAACGGCCATCTTTACCCATATGGCCAGAAGCTACACCGGGCTTCTCGAGTTGATCGATCCATCGTGCGCAACTGCGTTCTCTACGTTACAGTGGAGCCCTGCGTCATGTGCGCCGGTCTACTTCGGCAGCTGGGCATCCGTAAAGTCTACTTTGGTGCTGTCAACGACAAGTTTGGTGGCACAGGGGGTGTTTTCAGCATCCACAAAAACTCGACGGACACCATCGCTCAGAAACGACATATCCCTGCGGTCCAGCCTCTTCAGGCCTCCACTAACGCCATTAACCTGCCCCGGCCATCCAGCTCGTCATCCGGCAAGAGCTCCGTATCTGATCATCGTCAAGAGACGACCAGTCTGGGCGGCGACGGTGGCAACGTAGAGCCCGGCTTTGATGCTGAAGGTGGATGGGGCCGGGATGAGGCTGTAAGCTTGCTTCGCCGCTTTTACGTCCAAGAAAACGGACGTGGTGAGTCTCCGCTATCAGCAACCATTACGGGTTATCTTTGCTGCTTTGCTAACACTTCGCATTAGCTCCGGTGCCGCGTAAAAAGGAAGGTCGCGCTGCTCGGTTGGCGGCTATGGAGCAGGCTGGGAGCGAAGGAACTGCCGGCATGGGCCCTGCATCTACCGCCGTCGAGGCTACAAACGACACTGGCACTACATCAGCTTGTATTGATGTCGACAAGTCGTGACGTATGCCCCCTGGCCCACCACTATTTGCCCCTCCTACTCGTGTCCACATCATAAACAGGGCACTCAACTGTATCAGATAGGTAGCAGTTCGCTCGCTCTCTTCACTTGCGATTAGTAATATACTACATCCGAATTGAACGATGCTTGGACTAAGGCCTTGATTGACTGTACCATCGCACCGCTGGAGGTTATGTAATCTGGGAGACGACATATGTGCAGACACACGGCTTTTGATGATGATTGCTTCGCCAAGACTATCTAACGCCCTGCTGAAAGATGGTTTCACCAACGTCTCTTTCTTTCCCAGCGACGTAGCCCCCTTGGTCGGAACTGGGCGTCCTCTCCAGCGGCTTAGGCTCATGAGTAACGCTGCGATTTCCTGCATGGCCATAAGGACGCCAGAAGTCCTTTTTGCCCTTGGCCAAGCGCCTAACCCAAGGTGGCAGGATGCCACCGGGAATGCGCCAGGTCCAGGGGTCCTTCTCATGCTTGTTATGGGGAACAATATGCCCCATGGAGGCCTTCTCGATGATCCATACGAGCGTGTTGATGAGAATGTAGCTGCAAACACCGCCAATCAGACCATCAGCGATGGAGTAGGTGAAAGGCATTAAGGCCATGGTGATGAAAGCAGGAATAGCATCGCCCATGTATCTCCAGTTGATTTCGGTCACGGCCCGCACCATCATGGACCCAACCAAGATTAAGACGCAGCCGGTCGCCCATGAAGGGATCGAGGCGAAGATGGGCGCAAAGAAGATGGATACGAAGAAGCAAAAGCCCGTCATCATGGCGGTGATTCCAGTTTTGCCGCCTTCGGAAATACCAGCACCCGACTCCACAAAGGCTGTGACGGGCGGGGTTCCGAATAGAGCACCGATAGAGATACTCAGGGCGTCCACCATGTAGGCGACAGAGGAACCCTCGAAATCCTGCGTCTCCTCATCGATGAGGTTGGCAAACCGGGCCATCGAGTATAGCGTACCAGTACAGTCGAGAATATCCACATACAAAAAGGTGATGAGGGCTAGGCCGAAGGCGCCGCTGTAGCCGCTTACATTCCACTCCTGGACGTTGAGTGTGTGCTGGATGGGGTGAAAATCCACAACCTTCTTGAAAAAATCGAAATTGGCGTCGCCGACAGGACCTGGAGGAAAGTAGGTCACGTCGGTGCCGCGAGGCCACGAGATAATGCTGACAAGCAGGATGCCAGCGAGAATGGCGCCCTTGAAGCGATACATCATGAGCATAACTGTCAAAATGCCGCCGCAGAAGATGCCAATCCACATGGTTGGGTTGCGCATTTTGTCGGAAGAAAGACATGCGCCGTCCACAAGCTGACTGCAGCCAGCCAGCTCCAGTGGCGTGGATTTGGCTCCTACGACCAAACCGATGCCTTCGCTGTAGGTAAGGCCAATTAGGGTGAGGAAGAAGCCAATACCAACGCCGGTGGCAAGTTTGATTGAGCGGGGAATCGCCCTAGCAAGCCACTGGCGCATTCCGAGCAGGGCAAGCCCGAAAAAGATGAAGCCCTCGATGAAGATGGCCGTCAGGGCAACCTGGTAAGGAACCGGCCCGGATCCGTGGTGGCCGACGACAGAGTATGCGAAGTAAGCATTGAGCCCCATACCGGGGGCAACGCCGACGGGCATATTGGCAAGTAGACCCATAAAGAAAGTGGCCAAGGCCGAGATGGCAGCGGTAGCGGTTACAATGTCGCGCTTCACCTCGGCCACGCACAGCAGGTAATCCGGATCAACGTCGCAGAGAGGGTCCTGCTCGGATGGGGAGCAAACGCAAGGACCGCCCGAGTCGGAAACGATAGATGAGTTGACGGCGATGATGTATGCCATTGCGAAGAAGGCGACGAGGCCGGCGCGTAGCTCGGTAAAGAAGTAAGAGCCTTGGCGCTCGCGAGGCTATTCGGGAGCCAACCGTGTTAGTGCGTCGGTGGACAGCGTAACAGCGACGTTCATTCTCTGGTCTCGCCTGCGCATTTGAGTGGCTGCAACATAAAAAGTGCAGCCACAATGCCAAAGGACGTCTCAAGAGAACGAACATGGTAGCAGCAGCGCAGGAGAACACCTCAGAACAACAGAGGTTCGGACTCGGGGTGAGACGGGCGTGGAGGCTCCGTACGGGGGGACATAACTTACATGACCGGAACCTTCAAGTTGGAACCAACGGCCGACCGGGCTAGCGGCTATTTTGGCGTTTGTCTTCTGTATCCACCCCGTCTTCGCGTGAGCACCACGGCATTGCTGGAACCACTGGCCAACCGGGCTAGCGGCGATCTTGGCGTTCCACCCCATTTTTTGCACACAAAAAAAGCAATCGATTCAACCGTGATTTGGTGATTGAAGGTAAAATTGGTACGCATGCAACATAGAGGTTAAGACGGAGAGAATATGGCAACAGAAGACAGGAAATAGAAGAGAGATCGCGGACTAGGTCAGCCCTCGCGCTGGAACGGATCGAGTGTCCAGCAAAGACAAGGGGACAGCGGATGTCGACGCCGTTCTAGCAATGACCCGGTGGTGTAAAAGCAAGCAGAAGCAAAAGCAAAGCAGCGCAAGCTTCGCTTCACTAGGACAGAGAGGTCGGCGATTCCAAGCAATTGGCGAAGACGAGATTGGCGGCGAGGGGCGGCGATGGGCGACAATGGGCAACGACGGCCGCGTAGTGAGCGAGTTGCAAGAAGTAAGCTGGGGGCCACGCCTACACAGAAGGCACCAGAATTCGAGTACGAGGAGCGGCGCTATCTTGGTTTTTATCCAGCGAGATAACCATCGGGCGGGCAGCGACTCCAGCCAGCCTCTCGCGTTAGCGAAGGACACTCGAGCCATTTCTTATTAGCGCGAAGAGATTGTCAACCGCTGGATCTTCGGGGGTGCTTGGTCTGCGATGGGGCTTGACGTGGGTCGAGGATGCAGGAGGCGGAGGGTGGGTGGGCACGGCGAAGGCATGGAATAAGGTAAGGTCGTGTCATGATCGGCTTAGTGAAGGCGAGGTAGAGATAGACCCCACCCATCCCTCGAACAACTGGAACCTGAAAGTGTCCAGTGTTCCCCGATTCCACGGTCCATCTCAGGTGAGCGCCTCTTTGAGTCCGGAACAGTGAGAGAGCCGCACAGGATTTGCAATAGGTAATGCTTGAGGTGTGGGCGGCCAGGCTGAGTTGGCCAGTGAGCAAGTATTGCAAGTCGTGTACCCACATCAGCGCCATCCTCACTGCGTATCGACTGTAGGATACACTATCTGCCCGGGTGGACTGTGTATAGTAAGACGTCTGGCGTCTGCAGTGTGTTGCAGTACACACCTCGCCAGTATACGGACGGCATGGAGGCACGGCATCAATGCAGCGTCGAGCAATTACGGTAGTATCCAGCATGGCGCGAAGGCTGTACACGTGTATGCGCAGGTGGTGAGAGTCTGGGTTCTCCTGCCTTAGTCCCGTTACATCAACAGCGTCTGTCACCTAATGTAGGCAGGTCGATCTGAGCTGACAAATCTCGGTCTGGCTAGCTCTCAGATGGTACTACTCCGTGCGTGCCTAGCAGTGCATTGCATCACATCGCCCCCTCCCCCCTTGTCTAACTGCCTAATCCAAAGGCAAGGCTATTAATGAGGAAGGCTGTGATAAGGTTTTGGATCAACGGGGGACATATAGTTGAAAGTGTGACCCAGTAGGTTCTATGGATGAGGACATTTGCCCGGAACTAAACGTTTCGCCCCCGGTTGACCGGAGCGGTTGACCGGAGTCGGTTAACATATAGTCAGAAGTACACAGACCATGGGCGTATGATAGTTAATCATATCTCGGCGAGCAGGGATCTCTTATTTTAGTAGAGATTCTATGGATTTCTTCTGACCATACTACTAAACATGATTAAGTAATAAGATTAAGTATAGTTCTTTTAAATATATCTTCTATACTCTTAAATAACTTACTTTTGGTTTATCAGTTAAGATTATCGTATATCGTATGTAACCTTACTATATAGATACAAACTGGTGTTCTAGTTATTTATTATTGTTATTTCTAAGTTATATAGCATATAGTATTATATAAGACTCTAGATCTATAGTATAGTAATTACCTACTAATTACTATATATTAAGGCTATAGCTAGTAATAAATAGCTAGTATTTATTAGTAGTGTAATATTGAGAGTATACAGCTATATATATAGTAGTACATATAATTATTATTATTATTAGTATAATAACTATAGGGCTATTAGGGCTCTACAGCATGCCGCCTATATAGTATAGTCTAGTAGCAGATATTACTGCTACTGGTAATAACTAATTACTGCTACTGGTAATAACTAGCTACTAGTTATTAGCACTACTAGGTATTTAGTAACTAATTACCTAGAGTATTTATTTTTAGCTTATATATAGTTTATAAGCTATATACTATAAATGTTAATAGCTTCAACCTTATATTAGTATACTATATATTATAATTTGTATAATATATATTTTTCGAGTGAAATTAATATTAAGTAGTAATGAACCTTACTAATATTACTTACTATAAATTAATGGAATTTATTTAGGTAGAAACATTTATAGAGATTATCAAGCTTAACTTAAAGTAAGGTTATTAATTTCTTAATTTATTTAAATACGTTTTATAATAACTTTTCGTCTAACTTAAAAGAAAATAATATTTGATTGATAATTATATTAATATATCTTAGTTTTAGTAGTTAGATATTTATTTATACTTAAAATTAACTTATAAAAAGAGTTCTAGATATATTCAATATTAGTATATTTAGTAAATATCTCTATTACAAAATTTACCAGATTTCTATAGTAAAGAAATAGATAATATTCTACATCTCTCTAAATTTTCTCATATTTGCTTCTTCTTTCCTATATCTTCCTATTTTCTTCCATCTCTTCTCTTATGTAATTAATAAATAGTTTCCCTGTTTCAAATCAAGTTTTACCTTCATAATATTAATAAATAAAGATAATAAATAGTAGAAATAGGGTTTTTGTTTCTTTTTTTTTCTTTTTTCCTAATTTAATTTTTCTACTAATTCTCTATAATTAGGAAGTAATAATAAGAATATCTGAATTAATAGAATTTCTTAAAAAATCATTTTAAAACCTTAGTAAAGTATATAATATAATCTCTTTAGGAATAAAGAATATTATGAAAACTAAAGTTATTTCTAAATAGTAAGATCTTTAGTAAATAGAAAGATTTTAATTCTATTATAGAATACAATGCTAACTAAATTAATAATTACATTATGTAGATTAGAGTATAATATATCTGTAATTACCTCTTTGGTAGAAATCTCCTAAGCTTCTTTAGAGAAGATTTTGAAGAATAGCTAAAGGAAGTATAGATTATTTTAAATAGATAAGTATTATAATATTTATATAATATTTTATTATCTATGATATTAAGATCAATATAAAAGGTAAGAATTTAAAATATAGTAGTAAAATTATAAAGCTTTAAAATACTTATTAATAAGTAATTCGATTACTTTAAAGATATTATTTTTACTAAGTAGACATATTTTATTCTTTAGAAGTAATAATATAAGGTAATATATTAAAATCTTATAAAACCTAATATTTATCTAGCTACTTTAAGAAACTGACCCTAAGAGATATCTAAGTAAATAGAGAGATTTATAACTATTCTGCTATTATTAGTAATAACAATAAGTTCTCAACAGAAAAGAAATTAAATAATACGATTACTAAAGTTAATAAGACTAACTACCTCCTTATAACTAAAATTAATAGTATAAACTTTCTACTTTACTTTCTGTACCTTATTCTTTATATATTAACCTTATACATAATTACTAAAAGGCTAGATTTCTTTCTATTAATATGTCTATAGCTATCAATATAACTGACTTTATAAATATATATAACTTAAAGATACAGTATAGAGAACCTTTCTATAATATATTTAAAATAAAAGTTTATATCCTCCGGAATTACTACTTGACGTTATCATTATATATAAATTAAAGTTTTTTTTTAACTGTATTAGAAGATTAGACTTTTAAATCGTGATTCAATTACTTTAGTAATCTTCTATACTCTATAATACTTTATAATATAGCTTACTATATTAGAAACTACTTTAAAAATAATACAAGTTAATAAGTTTATCTTACTAACTAATATAATATAATCTTTAGAAGTATTATTACTAATAATCTTAATAAGATAAAAAAGAAGATACTGGAAATTCTCTTTACTAAACTAATATATATTTAGAGAACCTTCTCTCTGAAATAGTTTGTAGATTTTAGTCTCTAAAACTACTTTTTAAGTATATACTAAGGAATATTAAACTATTAATTAGGTTTTTCAGCTTTATAGTAATATAAAAAAGAGTCTGTAGTTAATTATAATTTTCTATAGATATTACTATAAGCTGTTTTTCTATAGTATCTTAATATATACTTAAAGATATTAATAATTCTAAGGGAGGCTTATTAATCAATATATTTTAATATTAAACTGATTAGATACATAACGTACTCTAAACTGTCCGTTGAGATAATAAATATAGTAATTAATAATACTCTTAAATATTATTCAAAGAAGAATATCATTTAATACTAACTTTCTTTTATAGTTAATTTAATAGAAAATGCTATATAAATAGTAAATTTAGTTATTAGTTAATAAAATACTTTTTAAAGAGAGAGGAAACTTCTGTAATTAATACACGTTTAACTTATATATTATAGAAATATTAGTATTTATATACTATTACTTTCTTATATAGCAAAAGAATATAGAAAGTTGAAATAATAATTTTGAAATACCAATAGAATTATTATAAAAAGTAATATAATAGTATATTGCCTCTTAAACTACTAACTTACGAACTAGTCTAAGATATTAAGTTCTCTAGGTAACGTTTTAAATATTTTTATAATCTCTTATTTCAAAAGATAACTATTATTTCTACATAGTTAAAAGATTATAAGGATTCTTTAAAGCTATATAGTAACCTATATTTTAATAAAAGAAGATAATATAACTAAGAAGATTACTACCCTAATATATATACTCATTCTTATAGAATACTATTTATATATACTTTTCTAAAGGAACTTTACCTAATTTAAATACTATTAGTCACTTTATCGCTAGCTACTTTTAGTTTAATAATCTAAAATAAATTATTCTTCCCTCTATTTTCTTAAACATTTCTAGAGAAGAATTATTATCTAGTTATTTTAGAGAAGGTAATTTTATAAAGATAATAGATATAGTTATCATAATTATACTACTTAGTATAAAAACATTCGATATAGTTTATTATAAGATTCTATTAATATTATATCTTACTAATAAAAGTTACCTTAATAATACTTTTAATAATATCTATAATTAGTAATATTAAAACAAAAAGGTTATTTTTAATATATAAAGATAAGGATATTTATAGATATTACTAAAGAGAAAGAAGGTATTTACTTCTTTATACCTAATAGAAATCAAAATCTAGAGACTTTATTATTACTTTAGATATTTATTAGTTATATATCTTTAAGAAATTCTCTAAAAACCTAGATACTTAGTTACTTAAAAAGCTTTTAAGGTTTTGAAAACATACTACTACTAATATTAAATATATAATACTACTTCTTCTCAATTCAAATTTACCTTTTATAGTAATATTAGTTTCTATTTTAAAGCTACTATTGATATCTTCTATCTCAAAAATAACTACTTTATCCTCTACATTATTAATATAATTATAGATTTTAATATTATTTAATTTCTATAATTGTTACCACGACGTCTTCCTCCACTATAGGATTGAATATTATAACCGAGGGTATAATTATTCATAATAATAGGTAATTTTATTACTATTTAAACCAGTTGTAAGCTAGTATTAGTATAAATACTATTGCTAGGTAAATTTTACAGTTAGAATTATATATAGAATAAAAATCTTAGATACCACCACAGGTATAAAGCAAAAGTAAGCAAATTATTTAATCTCTACCTAATATTTTATTAAACTTAATATTAAGAGGTAGCTTATAACCACCTAGGCTATATTACGTAACAGCCTAGACTATAGCTATAAGGATATCCCTCAGCTATATAGATAGCCTTAAGACCTCCCCTTCTTTATACTTAGTTAATTATCGCCAATTACACCTTCATTAGCTTCATTTACCCTTATTACCCATAAGGCTCCATAGGTTATAAGCTTAGGTTATTAATAGATTTTTATTACCTATAAAAACTAAATAATATCTCTTTTATTTACCTGCCACTACTAATTTCAAATCAGTCAATTTTTAATTAAACAAAAACCAATAACCAGCCAATTAATCTTTAAATAAACTAAAAAACAATAACCTCCTCTCTTATATACCTCTTAACACCGCAACTATAACCGTTATAATAGCCAACTATTTGAATTACAGAATAATTATATTATCTATTCTCAAGCTGAAAGGTAAGTCTAACCAATCTTTATAGTATATACTAGTTAATATAGTATTTTAAGTAAACTAAATAAAGACATATATTAACTTTAAAAAAGCTAGGCTTATCACTAATATACTAATATATATAATATAGGAAAATAACTATAATACAATATATAACTTACTTATTTTATTATATAATACCTTAATTAACAAGCTACTTAATATTAGGTAGATAAATAACACAAACCCTTATATACTAATAAAGACACTTAAGAAGTATATTTCTAAGATTTCTAAAAAGTACTATTAGTATTCTTATTAATAGGTTTGCTAAAAGTATTACTTATGATTATAAAACTCTTTATAATATACTGAAATATATATAGTATCTTCAAACCTATATTATAAGCTTCTATAGCCAGAATATTTATTATTTTCAAGCTATTATAATTCTTAACTACTTCAAAATAAAGCTTCCAGATATATATAAATATTATACTAATAATAATAGGAAGTCTAAACAAACTAAAATTATTGAAACTATCTATATCCTCACTTAAGATAAAAAAGTAAAAGATAAATCTTACCTTATATACAAAGACCGCTACCACTGGCGGCAATAATATATTAGGTAGTATTCTTACTTAAAAGAAGAATAGTAAATACCCTTTCTATAAAAGAAATTACCTAACCTTAAAATACTAAATTACCTACCTTAACCTTATTTCCATAACTTCTGAATATTATAAGTAACTTTTAACTTATACTATAAAGTATATATATAGTAAGAATTACACTAATATATTAACCTCTATATTAACCTTATTAGTTTTCATTAATAAAGTTACAGATATTATCAGTAAATTAGTCATTACTAATTTTGCTACTTAAAAGCTACTTATAATACTTAGAATTAAGTATACTATACTTAATAATAAAGTTAGTATAAGCTTTAATATCTTAGTTAATTTAAATTACTTTAACTTAATTTTTAATAATCTTACTCTCTTTATATTAGACTATATTTATAATAACCTCCAATTCTTTACCACTATAAATAATATATTTATTCAACTAGAGGGTATAGATACTGTGTGAAAATATAGTGGAGGCCCCTAGTAGAGGCTTTTTTGCACCGTACGGAGGGTTTGTGAGGAAGGAAAATAGCTTATATTATTACGGCTGAGATACAGAATATGCGGGATATTTAAACCCTTGAAATATAACCTTTAGGCTATAGCCTATAGTCTAGTTATATAGCTTATATAGCTATATATTTTATTATATACCTCCCCAGACGTAAGGATTACTTTACGTCTGAATAAAACTATTCCTAGTAGTTTTTCTAAATATAAAAACGTTCGAATAACTATTTTTAGAGTGAAGGTAATAGGATGTTAAGCTATAGGTAATAAGCTATAGGTGAGGGCAATAGGGCCTTTAAGTTCTTTAGGGTTTAGAGTCTATTATTTATATAAAAGTAATAATCCTAAAAAGCCTCCACCGTCTGAAAATAGCATCCCCTAGCCTTTTTAAATATTCCGAAAGGTAGAGGGATTCTGAATATAGCCCTTAAGTATCTTTAGTGCTCTTAGTATCACTACCTTCTTATTTATTACTTAGAGATATATAGCTACTAAAGATTAAAAGATTTAAGAGTATACTATATAAAATATAGCCTTCCAGCTGATAAGATTATTAAAGATATTCTCTTTAGAGTGGCTTCTACTTACTATAATCTTTATACTCTATATATTCTATCCTACTGATAGTAATAGGGGCGTTATTTTGGGTATTTAGCCCTAATAGGGTTAAAGCCCTACTAGGTATTTATAATATTTTATATATAAAGCCTATTTTTATAATAGCCTAGAAGGTATACTTAAGTGTCACTTAGTTATTAAAGTGTTAACTATTTATTAAAGCTATTATAAAAGGGAAAAATTCTTGAATTCTTTCCAGGCTGCTAGAATAGCCGCTTTTAAGGTTAGTATTTTGACCGCTATAGGTATATAGTCTAAATAATATAAATAATATTAACTTTACTTTATAGGCTAACTTTATTATATTAGGTTTCTTATTAAGACTTTCAGGCTTTTTTCTACCCCCCCAGATATATGAAATAAAGTGTAGAAATGTAAGGTATGTCTGAAAAGAGGATTTTTAAATATAACTGCTGTAGGCTAAGTCTATTATAGTTAAAGAAATATCTTTTTAAAGGTAGCTAATCTAAATATAATTACTGGAGAGGTAGAGAGGTAAAAAGTGGAGTGAAGTTAAAAGAGAGAGAGGTAGCTAGTTAGTATAATATAGTAAAAGTAAACAGTAATATCAAAAAGTAATATAGAAGACGTAGGGGCACCTTAAGATAGATAGTATTATGCATACATCGAAAGAGATAATATATAAGAATACATTAAGATGGGTGGCATTACGTATATATTATCAAAAAGGATTAAAAAGAGGTTCTCATAAGTATAGGTTATATGTGAATTGATAATAAAAGAGGGTATAGGTTATTAAAGGCGTCTGAAAACACTATAAACCAGGCTAAACTAAACTTATAACTGTAAGAATATAGCGGAGGCCCCTAGTAGGAGCCTTTTTGCATTATATAGAGAGTTTGTGAGGAAGCAAAATAGCTTATGTTATTACGGCTAAAATGCAGAATGTTGAACTAGTATAGAAGACTAGTAAGTAGGTTAAGGGAATTTAACACTCAATAAATTACTGAAGAATAGGGGATTCAGAATAATATCTGAAAACAGTACTGATATTGGTAGAAATAGTGATGAAGATGGGAAGTTCTGATTCCACTGAAAGTGAGTGGGAACTTCTAGGTATATCTATCAAAATAGAGTTTGTTTTCAGAAAGGTTAACCTTACATACAACAGATAAATAGAAGCCGTTTTACGCACGGGCTACTATATGATCTATTTATTAAATTTTCTGATATTAGAATTCAACTAATTGAGAGTATAATTAATTAAGATTATATAACCTTAACTCTAATAATTGATTTACTAGAGTAAATAGAAAATATAGAGTTATGAGAGTAAAGTAGAATACTTAACTCTTATTTACCTAATATAGAGTATTTAGAATAAAAAGAGTAATAGCAAAATACTATAACTCTAATATCCCCCTATAAGATATATAAGATATATATCTTTTATAGCTTAAAAAAGTAGTAAAAAATAGTAAAAACTCTAAAAACTATATAGGAAAAATAGAGAAAATAAAAGTCTGAAAAACCTAAAACTATAAAAAATATAAAGGAAAAACCTTTAAGAAAATAAAAAATAAAAAAAGAAGAATCTGAAAAACCTAAAATCTTATATAGGTAAAAAGGAAAAGATTATTCTTCAGAAAATAGATAATTAGTATTATTTTCTTTATAAGAGAGTAGAATATTATTCTTAAAATTATTCTGTAAAATCCTCTTAATAATATTATTAAATTTAACTCAGCCTAAAGACTTCGTCAAAAAATCAGTAATATTATCATTCGTAGTAATATAATAGAGATTTATCTTATTATCTCTAATAAGATCTCTAACATAGTAATAACGAATATCAATATACTTAGCTTTTTTATGGAATTCAGCATTTTCAGTAAGCTTTTTAGCTAATTAATTATCTATAAAGAAAATAAGCTTATTAATAATTCTAAATCCTAAAAACTTATTAATAAAATTATAGTTATTAAATAAGTAAATAGCTTCTTTAGTAGTATCTACTAAAGCTATATATTCAGCTTTATAAGTAGATAAAACTACTATTCCTTACCTAGTTAAACTATAGCTAATAATATTATAAAAGTCTAGATAAAATATATAAGCTGAAGTGGATTTTCTATTATTAATATCTTTTACTTAATCTGAGTCTATAAACCTAAATAAATTAAAGATTTTAATATTATTATAGTTATAAATTAACTTATAATTAGGATTCTTTTTTAAGTAACCTTATATCCTATTAAGAGTAACAAAATATTTTAGAAGGGTTTAAAGAAAATCTAGAGTAGGTAGTAACAGCTAAAATAATATCTAACCTAGTTTTTAAAACTAAATATAATAAAGCCCCTACTTCTTTTTAATATTCTAATATCTCTTTCTTAGAAGTATTATCCTTATTCTTAAAGAATTTAGATTTATTATCTATAGATATATTAAAACTATAGAGATCTTTTTTATTAAATCTAGTAAGACCTTTTTCAGTATATTTAAACTGATTTATTTCTATAACCTTATTTTTTCTGTTAATAACTAAGTTATTACCTAAGAAAATATTAGGTTCTCCTAGATCTTAGATTTTTATATCCTTTTTAAGATTACGATATATATACTTAGAAATAGTAGAATTATTAGCTTCTAATAGTATATTATCAATATAATATACCAAGATAGCTAAATATTTACTTTTATTAAGAGTAATATTAAGTATAAAAACTCCTTTATTATAAGGAGATACTTTAAAACTAATTTTATATAAAGCTGATTTAAGATATAAATACTATAATCTAGAGTTCTGTTTCAACCTATATAAAACCTTATTAAGTAAATATATAAAAAGCTAATTCTTATAGTTAGTATTAAAAACTAAACTTTTAGAAT
>MASP02000222.1:0-37813 GCA_001693025.2 Colletotrichum lindemuthianum | reverse complement strand
ACTTAATATATATCTTTTTATCTACTTTTATATAAATAAATATAGTAGTAATATTATACTAACTTAAAATCCAGTTATAATAAACAGATATAATAAGTAAATATCTGTAACTTTCAGGCCTACAGATAGTACTAAAGGTTTCTAAATAATTAATACTAAAATACTAATTAAAATCCTAAGTAATCTATCTAACTTTAAATATAGAATTACTAGGATCCTAATTATTAGGTTTTATTCTGTAAACCTATCTACCCCCTAATATATTAATATTATTCTTTTTAATAAAAGATAAATTAGGTAATAGTATAATAGTCTAAACTTCTATAGACTTAATAGACCTAACTTCCTTATTTATAGCTTAAATTTAGTTTTTACTATTTTGAGAACTTAAAATATTTAAAAAAGTAGTTAGCTTATTAAGAATATAAATAGATAGAATATAGGAGGCAGTATAAAAACTACTATATTAATTAATAAATAAACTATTATTATAATTATATTAATTATAGTTAGTATAAAGAAGTAAAGATAGAAAACCTTTAACTTTAAGGAGTACACTCTCTTTATATAAATACTATTTATAGTCTTTTTTAACTTCTAGACTTAAAGAGGGAATTTCTATAAATATAGTAAACTTTTTAAAGTTCTTAATATTTATAACTTTATTAGGATAAATTATAGATAAACTACCTAAATCCTTATTAGGAGAAAAATCTAAGTTTATATTACTATTTTCTACTTTATCGGGAGGAAGTAAAAAATTAGTATCTTTAGTAATATTATTATTATTAAAACTACTAGACTTAATAGTAATAACTAAATTCTCAGAAGAATTATTAAATCTAAGTTAGTTAGACTTAGTCTGTAAAGGTTAACTAAACCTTATAATAGTATTACTAAAAATAGATAAATCTTCTTTCTGTTGAGTATTAAACTGGTTTTCAAGAATATTTATATCTCTAGACTAAATAGTATTTCGAGATTCGAAATCCTAAACTAAATAGGCACTATAGCTAAAAGTAACTATAGCATCCTTTTTAGCTTTAGGGTCTAGCTTTTTAGAATACTTTTCCAGCTAGAGGCTTTTTCAGGATAAAGATCAAAATAATTCTCCTCAGTGTGGTTAGTTTTTTCACAGTAATTACAGAAGATACCCTTCTGTTTCTTCCAAAGTTTTTTAACCTTATTGAAAGACTATTTAGTAACTTTATTCTTAAAACCCTTCTTAGTTATAAAATTAACTAAAGAAGTATATATTTTCTTCTAAATTTATCTAATAAATTAGAGAATAAAGAATCTAACTTATAAGAATCCTAATTAGATCCAAAGCTTTAAGTAATAATAGTAATAAAACACTCATAACTCTTATCTAGACTGTTTAGAATATAGGCAATATACACTTAATCTAGTAATATAACTTTATTATAAGATAGGTTATTAATAAGTTCTTTTATTTTATTAAGATACTCTTCTATAGTCTCAAAATTACTAAGAGAAATATTAAAAAGTTCTCTATAAATAAGAAACTTATTAGAAAAACCAGTAGGTTTATAAAGTTTTTTCAAACGATTAAATATATTATATATATTAGTATTATTCTTAATAAATCTTAAAGGGTTATCCTTGCAGTTTAACTATATATAACTGAGAGCCTTATAGTGCTTATTAGGATTATTTTTAGTAATAAGTTTAGTTAAATCCACAAAAATATCTTTACTAATAAGTAAAGCCTTTATTCAGATAGACTAAATACTATAATTCTAAATCCCTTTTAACTCAAGGAAAAAGTAGAATTTAGAGTCTTCTATAATCTTCAAAAATAACTTAAATATATAAAGTAGTTATTTAATAAAGAATTAATCTAGATTCTAGTACAGAATTAAGATACTTATAGACTAACTTTAGTAAGATATTATTAATCAGCAAGTTTAATAGATAAATAGCCTAACAGTTAATCTAAAAAATTAATATAAGAACTATAACTAGTAGAGGTCTAGGGTTAAACTCTCGTAAGAGACCGTTTTTATTAACAGTTAATAACTATACAACCTAGTTTATAATAGTTATATTAAACTAACTAATATTCTAATTTATAAAGATCTTAGTAAACCTATAGTGTTCTAGTTTATAGAAGGTCTTAGAGGATTTGTAAGCTAGTTTATAGAAAGTCTTAGTGAACCTAAAAGCTAGTTTATAGAAAGTCTTAGTGGACCTAAGTATAAAAGATCTCAGCCTCTACTACTTAACTATCTCTTTCCCTAACTTAGCAGTAAGCCTACTGCCCCAATTAATATAATCTTCTTATAGATTTATCTAATATTAAACTAATTAATTAATATAAAGGTTCAGTTAGTTATTAGCTGTAGGAGAAAAAGAAATAGACTATAGAACCTTATAGATATAGTTAAGAGAGGTTTTTCAGAGAAAAATAGGTAAAAAGTAACTTAAGGTTAGTTTATATAATCTTTAGTATAACCTGAATAGGTATTAGTAGAAATATAGACGTTAATATTAATAAGAAATACAGATTAGTAAATAAGAGAGTAGTAAGAATATATAAGCTAGACTTATAACCTATTAAACTAATATAGAAAACTAGTAAGTAAGTTAAGGGAATTTAACACTTAATAAATTACTAAAGAATAGGGGATTCAGAATAATATCTAAAAATAATACTAATATTAGTAGAAATAATAATAAAGATAGGAAGTTCTGATTCTACTGAAAGTAAGTAGGAACTTCTAGATATATATATCAAAATAGAGTTTATTTTCAGAAACATTAACCTCACATACAACAGATAAACGGAAACTATTTTACGCATAGGCTACTATATAATCCATTCATTAAATTCTATAATATTAAAGTTCAATAAATTTAGAGTATAATGAATTAAGATTATATAACCTTAACTCTAATAATTCATTTACTAGAATAAATAGAAAATATAGGGTTATGAGAGTAAAGTAGAATACTCAACCCTTATTAACCTAATACAGGGTATTTGGAATAAAAAGAGTAATAGCAAAATACTATAACTCTAACACAGAATATGCGAGGTATTTAAACCCTTAAAACATAGCCTTTAGGCTATAGCCTGTAGCCTAGTTACATAGCCTATATAGCCATATATTTTATTATATACTACTAGTATAGAAAACTAGTGAAAAGATTAAGGAAATTTAACACTTAGTAAATTACAGAAGAATTGGAAATTCAGAATAATATCTGAAAATAGTATTAATATTAGTAGAAGTAGTAATAAAAATAGAAAGTTCTAATTCCACTTAAGGTAGAAAACTTCCGGATATATCTATTAAGATAAGGTTTATTTTCAGAAACGTTAATCTTACGTAAAATAGATAAATAGAAGCTGTTAATATATAGATTACTATATAATCTATTTATCAAACTTTCTAATATTAACGTTTAACTAATTTAGAGTATATTTTATATAGGTTATATAATCTAAACTCTAATAACTAATTTACTAAAATAAATAGAAACTATAGGGTTATAAGATGAAAGTAGAATACTTAACTTTTATTTACCTAATATAGGGTATTTAAAATAAAAAAAGTTATAGTAAAATACTATAACTCTAATTTTCCCCCGTAAGGTATATAAGATAAATATCTTTTATAGCTTAAAAGGTAGTAAAAACTCTAAAACCCATATAGGAAAAATAGAGAAAATAAAAGTCTGAAAAACCTTAAACTATAAAAAGTATAAAGAAAAAAGCTTAAAGAAGAAAGAAAAGAAAAATCTAAAAAACCTAAAATCTTATATAAATAAACAGAAAAAGATTATTCTTCAGAAAATAGATAATTAGCATTACTTTCTTTATAAGGGAGTAGAGTATTATTCTTAACATTATTCTGTAAAATCCTATTAATAATATTATTAAATTTAACTTAACCTAAAGGCTTCATTAAAAGGTTAGTAATATTATTATATATATTAATATAATAGACATTTATCTTATTAACTCTAAATATATCTCTAATATAATAATAACAACTATTAATATACTTAGCTTTTTTATAGAATTTAGTATTTTCAGCAAGCTTGTTAGCTAATTAATTATTAATAAAGATAATAAACTTATTAATAATCCTTAATTCCAAAAACTTATTAATAAAACTATAATTATTAAATAAGTAAATAGCTTTTTAGTAGTATCTACCAAAGCTATATACTTAACTTTATAAGTAAATAAAGCTACTATGTTTTACTTAGTTAAACTATAGCTAATAATATTATACAAATCTAGGCAAAATATATAGACTAAAGTGGATTTTCTATTATTAATATCTCTTACTCAATCTGAGTCTGTAAACCTAAATAAATTAAAGATATTAATATTACTACAGTTATAAATTAACTTATAATTAGGATTCTTTTTTAAGTAACCTCAAACTTTCTTAAGATAATAAAATATCCTTTACAAGAATTTAAAGAAAATCTAAAGTAGATAGTAACAGCTACAGTAATATCTAGCCTGGTTTTTAAAGCTAAATATAATAAAGCCTCTACTTTTTTTTAATATTCTAATATTTCTTCCTTAAAAGTATTATTCTTATTCTTAAAGAATTTAAATATATTATCTATAGGTATATTAAAACTATAGAGATCTTTCTTATTAAATTTAGTAAGAATATTATTAGTATATTTAGATTAATTTATGTCTATAATCCTATTCTTTCTATTAATAACTAAGTTATTACCTAAGAGAATATTAGGTTCTTCTAACTTTTAAATTTTTATATTCTTTTTAAGATTACTGTATATATACTTAGAAGTAGTAGACTTATTAGCCTCTAATAGTATGTTATTAATATAATATACTAGGATAACTAAATATTTACTTTTATTAAGAGTGATATTAAGTATAAAAACTTCTTTATTATAAGGAGATACTTTAAAACTAATCTTATATAAGATAGATTTAAGGTGTAAATACTATAATCTAGGGCTTTATTTTAACTTATATAAAGCCTTATTAAGTAAATATATTAAAGGCTAATTCTTATAGTTATTATTAAAAACCAAACCTTTAAAATCTTAAATATAAATATAGCCAGTATGTAACTTGATATATATTTTTCTATCTACTTTTGCATAAATAAATGCAGTAGTAAACCTACAATTCAGTTATAATAAATAAATATAATAAGTAAATATCTGTAACTTTCAGGCTTATAAGCAATATTAAAGGTTTCTAAATAATTAATATTGAAATACTGGTTAAAGTTCTAAGTAACCTATATAACCTTATATATAGAATACTAGGATTCTAATTATTAGGTTTTATTCTGTAAATCTATCTACCTGCTAATATATTAATATTATTCTTTTTAATAAAAGATAAATTAGGTAGAGATATAATAGTCTAAGCTTCTATAAACTTAATAAACCTAACTTTCTTATTTATAGTTTAAATTTAGTTCTTACTATTTTGAGAACTTATAGCATTTAAAAAAGTATTTAGCTTATTGAGAGTATTAACAGATAGAATATAGAAGGTAGTATAAAAAATGCTATATTTATTAATAAATAAACTATTATTATAGTTATATTAATTAGAACTAGTATAAAGAAGTAAAGATAGAAAATCTTTAACTGTAAGAAGTATACTTTCTTTATATAAATGGTATTTATAGTCTTTTTTAACTTCTAAACTTAAGAAAGAATCTCTATAAATGTAGTAAACTTTTTAAAGTTCTTAATATCTATAACTCTATTAAGATAAATTATAGATAAACTACCTAAATCTTTATTGGAAGAAGAATCTAAGTTTATATTACTATTTTCTACTTTATTGAAAGGAAGTAGAGAATTAGTATCTTTAGTAATATTATTATTACTACTAAACCTAATAGTAATAACTAAATTCTCAGAAGAATTATTAGATTTAAGTTAGTTATACTTAGTTTATATAAGTTAACTAAACTTAGTAATAATAATATTACTAAAAGTAGATAAACGTTCTTTCTGTTAAGAATTAAACTGGTTTTTAAGAATATTAATATCTCCAGACTAAATAGTATTTCAAGATTCGAAATTCCAAACTAAATAGATATTATAGCTAAAAGTAATTATAATATTCTTTTTAGCCTTAGGGTTTAGCCTTTTAGAATACTTATTCTTGATTTTATAATAATAGAGATTACCTTAAATTCTTTTATTAGAAATAAAAGGTTTCTTCTTTTTTTCAACTTATATAGAGTTTTGAATCTAATAGAAGAATATAGTATTTTATTATAAATATAGATTAAAGTAGTAATAGCTAAACTCCAAAGGTATAAAAGTAAACTAAAGTTATAGAGAAGGATTCTAATCTTATTAATAATAAGTTTTATAACTTTCTTAATTAAACTATTAGGTTTCTAAGTATAGGGTGGTTTTATATTATAGATAATACTATTATTCAGATTAATAACTTTTATTTTATTATCAGAGAATTTAGAGCTACTATTAGTATTAACTTCTTTAATTCTCTTATTATTATTATTAGTTATATTAATAAACTCTTTAAAAGCTAAAGTTATATCCTTAGAACTTTTAGTTCTTAATAATTCTCTCTAGATAAATCTACTATACTTATTAATAAATAAGTTAAAGTATTTTTATTAATTATAAGTTTCTAAAAATATAAATTCATATAAATTGAAACTAATATAATTAAGATACTTAAATTTCTTAAAGTTATTAGAGTCTCTATCAACTTTATCAGTAGACTTACCCTTAAGGTAGACTCTATAAGTAGGTAGTTTATTACCTTTACTATACTTATAACTTATATTATTAATAGTACTAGTAAGTAACTTAAGAATATTACTAATATAACCTATTTGGTTATGCTAAAGTTTTAAGTTATTAATATTATTATTACTAATAGTATAAAGAACTAAGTTTCTACTAATAGGAAGTTAAAACTTATAAAAGTTATTAACCTTAGTTTCTATAAGTAGTAACTTACCCCTCTTGATATTAAATAATATAGGTTTATTAAAGAAGATAAATAAGATTCCTATAGTATTAAGTTTTAATTAACTTAATAAATTAATATCTAACTTTGGTATATAATAGATATTCTCTAAAAGATATTTAATATTATTTAGAGTAACTTTTAAATTACCTTTTAAAGTTAAAATAATCTCTTTAGCATTATTCCACTTAATGAGTTTAATAACTTTTATTTTATTAACTAAAAGAGAGTAATCTTTAACTATATAAATAGTAGTATTAGTATTAATAAAGAAAGAAACAGTATTAATCTTATTATTAAAACCAAAACTTCCAGTATCTTAAATCTTCTCAGAAATTAAAGAACCTAAAGTCTTATTAGGATAAGATTTTAAAAGAGGTTAGGTAAAAGTTACATTTTTAAACTTAATATTCTCTTTACTTTCTTTCTCTTTAACTTCTTTAATAGTTAAATTAAGTTACATAAAATCTTCAGTTATAAAACCAGAGATCTCTTTAATATTATTATCTATTAAAAAAATATTCACCCCTTAAAAGTTATTATTTTTATTCTTTTTCTCCTTCTTCTTCTTTTTATTAATAGAAGTAGAGAAAGAAGAATCTTTATTTTTTAAAGTTTCTATCCAGCTAATAGCTTTTTCAGAATGAAGATTAAAGTAGTTCTCCTCAGTATAGTTGGTCTTTTCATAGTAATTACAGAATATATTTTTCTGTTTTTTCTAAAGTTTTTGAACCTTATTAGAAGACTATTTAGTAACCTTATTCTCAAAATCCTTCTTAATTATAAAAGTAACTAAAGAAGTATATATTTTTCTTCTAAATGTATATAATAGATTAGAAACTAAAGAATCTAATTTATAAGAAACCTTATTACATTTAAGACTTTAAGTAATAATAGTAATAAAACCCTTATAACCTTTATTTAGACTGTTTAGAATATAGGTAATAATTACTTTATCTAGTAATTTAATCTTATTATAGAATATGTTATTAATAAGTTCTTTTATCTTATTAAGATCTTCTTCTATAAACTTAAAATTACTAAAAGTAGTATCAAAAAGTTCTTTATAAGTAAGAAACTTATTTGAAAAACCAGTAGGCTTATAAAGTTTTTTTCGAATAACTAACAATATTGAATATATTAATGTTATTCTTAATAACTTTTAAAAAGCTATCCTTACAGTTTAACTATATATAACTGAAAGCCTTATTATATTTATTAAAGTTACTTTTAGTAATAGACTTAGTTAAATTCATAAATATATTATTTCTAGTAAGTAAAGCTTTTATGCGGATAGACTAAACATTCTAGTCTTAAGTTTCTTTTAACTTGGGAATAAAGTAGAATTTAGAGTTTTCCATAATCTTTAAAAATAACTTTAATATATAAAGTAGTTATTTAAAAAAGAACTAATCTAGATTCTGGTATAGAATTAAGATACTGATAGTCTGACTTTAGTAAGATATTATGAATTAAGAAGATTAATAGATAAATAGCCTAATAGTTAATCTATTGAATTAATATAAAGACTATAATCTGTAGAGGTCTAGAGTTTAAATTTCGTAAGAGACTATTTTTATTAACAGTCTGGTAGACTATATAATCTAGTTTATAATAAGTTTAGTAAACTAATAGGTATTCTAATTTATAAAGATTTTAGTAAATCTATAATATTCTAGTCTATAAAGATTTTAGTAAACCTAAAAAGCAAGTTTATAAAAGATTTTAGTAAATCTAAAAAGCTAGTTTATAAAAGATTTTAGTAGACCTAAGTATAAAAATCTTAGTCTCTACTGCTTAACTATCTCTTTCTTTAGTCTAGCAGTAAGCTTATTATTCTAATTAGTAAGATCTTCTTATAGATTTATTTAATATTAAACTAATTAATTAATATAAAGATTCAGTTAGTTATCAGCTGAAGTTAAAAAAGAAATAAGCTATAGAGCCTTATAGAGATAATTAAGAAAGATCTTTTGGAAATAGATAGATAAAGAGAAATTTAAGGTTAGTTAGTATAATCTTTAGTATAACCTAAATAGATATTAGTAAAGATATAGATATTAATATTAATAAGAGATAAAGATTAGTATATAATAAAGTAATAAGAGTATATAAGCTAAACTTATAACTTATTAAATTAGTATAGAAGATTAGTAAATAAATTAAGGGAGTTTAACACTTAATAAATTACAGAAGAATAGGGAATTTAGAATAACATCTGAAAATAATATTAATATTAGTAGAAATAGTAATAAAGATAGGAAGTTCTAATTCCACTGAAGGTAGAAAGGTTCTGGATATATTTATTAGAACAAAGTTTATTATTAGAAATATTCCCCTTATATATAATAGATAAATAGAAGCTTTTAACGCACGAGCCACTATATAATCTATTTATTAAACTTTCTGATATTAAAGTTCAACTAATTTAGAGTATATTTTATGTGGGTTATATAACCTAGGCTCTAATAATTAATTTACTAAAATAAATAGAAAATATAAAGTTATAGAAGTAAAGTAGAATACTTAACCCTTATTTACCTGATATAGGGTATTTGGAATAAAAAGATATAATAAACGAATAGTATAGTATACAGTCTGAATGTAGGTTATTGAAAAGTATAATCTATTTGAACTAGAATGAAACAGTCAAATACATATAAATAGGCCGGTTGAATCTTATATAAACTAGAATAGTTATATAGCAGAATAAATACTGTAGCTATTTTCACATATCCCCCCAGTTAAATAACCACTAAATAAAATTCCATACTTTAAGCTCCAAATAGCATATTTGATAAATAAAGTACTGTAAATAGATATTAAAAATTATTTCTTAAATATTAAAATAAAAGAAATAATATTTCTTAACTAATCTATTATAATATTTATTTTTGAAATAATTATTATTAATATTCGGCAGAAGTAACCTATTAGTTTCTTCCAAAATTATATAATCTTAGCCTTATAAGTATTATAAACTTTAACTTTATTTATACTTACTAAGCTTTCTTATTTTCTCAACTAATAACCTTAATAATTATTATACGTATAAGCTATAAATATTACTATTATAGATTTTACATATTATTTTATATGAACTATTTTAACTACTACTAATATTTAACCTTTAGCCTAAAGTAACTTATAATATTATTACTAAAACTAATAGTTAGATTCTATTATATCTTAATTTAGTTGCTATAGTATTTAACCAGCCTATTTCTATTCTTACTTACTATATTCCTCTATTAAAGGAAACATTTTATAATTTCAAACTTAAATTCTTTTAATAAAAGAAACTTAATTTTATAATAGGCATTTTTCGTTATTTTTATTATTTCCTTACTTCTAATAATATATCTGGAACTTAAAAACCTATTTTATATTCTCTTAAGGAAGTATACTATATTCAGTAACTACTTAGTTTATTTATTTACTTTACTAATATTAACTTTTTATTTCTTATAAATATAATAGTAAACTCTATTATTAAACTTGCAAATTTTATTGAAACTTACTCTATTAATATAATTTAAAAGTAAGTTAGTAATATAAAGTATTTATATTTCTTTAAAATATATTTTACTATTAAGTAGCAGTTTGAAATTAAGGTTCTCTAACTAAAAGCCTTTATTAAAGTATATTTTACTAGGTTTCCTAATTTTTAAGAATTATTACCTAATCTTTCTATATTAAAGTTACCTAATATATCTAAATTTAGTAGTATTAAAATACTATTATTTAGAAGTTAGCTACCTTAGTTAAAAGGTTAGCTACTTTCACTATTATTAAGTATTACTATAACTATCCTAAGAAAGTATAAATTATTATTCCTCCTACTAATAATAAGAAAGATAATCTTATAGGTAATCTATTAGTTAAAAATAAGAATAAGAAGTTTAAACTTATTAAAGAGTATATTAATAAGGTATTTAAATAACCTAAAGGAAAGAAAGAAAATAAAATTAAAGAGGTTATTAAACACCCCAAAAAATATTATAAACATATACCAGTATCTATAAGAAAATCTACCTAAATTAAAGATTATAAAATATCTTCCAAAATTAAGAATCTAAAATACAAGCTTAAGAATATAAAATATCAGTAAACTAACCCTAATAAGCTTACTAATTCTAAAAAGATTATACCTATTAGAAAGAGTAAATGAAAATATAAAATTTTAATAAAATATAAAATCCACTTAGCTAAAATTAAGGTTATTAGAGAAATCTAGCTTCTCTAAACTAATCCCTATACTATTTACATTTTAAGTTTTATTCTTAATTATAACTATTATTATTATACTAATAAAGTTTAAGATACTAATATAATTTCAGAAAGATACTATTAGTATACTCATAATGCTTAAAATATCTACATTCCAGTATCTAAATAAATATATAAAGTATTTAAAATATTTATTAAAGCTATTAAAATACTTAACAATAATTCTATAAGTAATTTACTATAAATTATAAATTTAAAGTTAATTTTGATAAACTAAAAAGAAGTAACTGAGTAATATAAGGATAATAATTTAACTTAAGTTAAATTTAAGCTAATAGAAGAACTTTAAGGTAACCTTTCTTAAGAATAAAAGTATTCCTAGCTTTATTATTTAAATACTACTTATTCTAAAGTATCTTATAACTACAATACTAGCTATCTTACTATCTATTGAACTACCTACTATTATTTAAACTTATCTAACTGTAAATATAACTAAATTACCTTTTAGCTGAAACTTTATTTCTCAGCTAGTTACTAATAGCTTTAGAGGTTATTATAATATTTTAACTTTTAGTTTTAGTAAATCTCCTTCTATTTTAGACTAAAGCTATTAAGCTTTAATCTTAGGTTCAGTAGAGTTTAATATATTTTTAATATCTCCTCAGCCTAATTTCTATATACTAGTAGCTGTAGCTTAAAATTCATCCTAAGATAATAAGTTTAAATAATCTCTCTTAAATTAGATATAAACTTAATTAAAAACCTTTATTTCCCGCAGAAAAGTAAATAAATTCCACTATTTACTTACGCTTTATATTAATACTACTAGAACCTTTCTTTAAAAATTAGGATTTTATTTATTATTATTTAAGTTCTAACTTTTAGGAAACTAAATACTTTAGTTTAGATAATTCTAATAATATTAATTTAAGATCTGTTAAATTAAGAAATATTCTAAATTACTTAAACTTTACTTAAGTTAAGTTTCTTATAAGTTTATCTACTAGTATTTGTCTATAGGTATATAAATAACTTTAAAACTTCTTTTTAAGTATTTTTGGTATACCTATATTTATTAAATATCTATATATTAAAGTCTAATAAATTAAAACTTACTATTTAAGACTATCAGTCTAATAGTTTAGTAATTATTATAAGAAACTCTCCAAATATCTCCAAAATTTACCTTTATATCTTAAAATAATCTTTTTAAAATTATAACCTCTTTTAAAGTATATTTAAAACAAAGAAGTTTTACTTTAGTAGTTAATATTATAATAATATTTTATTAAGTAACCTTCTATTAAATTAATTCTCTAAATAAAGTAATAATATAACTATAACTTAATCTTGAAGTATCTTTATTATCTATAAAAGAAGTATCTCCAGTAATTAAAAGATATCTAAAATATTTTATATATACTTCCTAAGCTTCTAAACTGAAATACTAAAATTCTTATTTTATAAAGATACTAAATTATATAATCTACAGTATTTTAGTATACTTAAGAAGAATTTATAAGATATCTTAACAAAAGAAAGTAGGTATATAAAGTATCTAGTTATATTATAATTAATATATAGAAAATTAAACTAACCTTAGTTTAATATATATAAATCTCTTTTAGCATTACTTAATCTAAATTTATAATAGAAAATATTATTAAAAGTAATATTATTAATATTAGTCTATATTTAAAATTAAACTATTTGGCAATTTTAGTAATATATATATTATAAACTAAGTAAATCTTTTAATACTTATAATTTCTAACTATCTAAACTTCCAGAAAGTATTCTACTAAACCTTATTCCTGAAGCTTATAGACTTACTTTATACTATTAATAATCTTAAATACTTCCTTTTTAGCTACTTTATAATATACAAAAAGAATATTATCTATATAAAAGAAAATCAAAATAGTTGAATTCTGGTTTTTAAATAAATAAAGTTTCTCTAAGTAAGAAATAAATTCCAGAGACTTCAGTATAGTATAGAAAACATTATACTATAAGAGAAATATATCTTGAAGTCTATAATAAGCTTATTTAAGCTCTATATACCTTCCTGTAACCTTAAATCTATATAGTAGTTTAACTATAATTAGAAGCTTATTTAGATTCCTTATAATATTAGGAAATATATTGATAATATTAAATTAAAGAACTTTAAGGTTAAATTATACTGTAATTACTATAGTTACTTAAAAAGTTTAAGTAGCTAGTATTACTGTATATATAGTTTATAGTAAATTAACTAATTATATATCTTTATATATATAAATTCGCACCTTATATTATTCTAAGAAACTATTAATATCTATCTTATAGATAAAAACCCACTTTAAAGATATAAACTTTAACTTTATATTCTAGTAATCCATTTTTCACTAAATACTCTTTTCCTTTAATTTTATAATTTCAGCTTTTACTATTTTAATAAAAAATATTTAGAGGAATTCTAGTAAGTTAATAATATTCTTCTATATTTTAGAAGATACTACTAACTAGTTAAGATATATTTAAATCTATATAGTTGAATTCTTTTTTTTGAACTATATTTTGAATAATAAGAAAAACTATTAAAAAACTAAAACTATTACTATTAAGTTTCTACTACTAATTAGATAAATAGATATTAGTAAAACTATTTTATTTACACTCTATAAGATATAAAATACTATTATTATATTCTTTTAAGAATATTATATAGTTATTAATATTAATTTCAGACTTAAGTTACTATTATTATTTACTTCTATATTATTAGCCTAACTTCTAGATTATTAAGATTCTAGAATTTTAAGATTAAAAGCTATATTTTAGTTTACCTTAAGTTAACTAAACTAGAATCCTAATATAATTACCTTCAGCCTTCTAGTTTAAAGTAGATTTATTATCTTAGCTAGCTGGATTCTATATTTTAAGTATACTATCTAATTCTCCAGCTATTACTATACTTTCTAAATTCTAATTTTTAGGTATCTATATTAATTCTATTAGCTTAGAGGTTAATTTAGATATTATTAAATCTTCTTTATGAATCTTTAAAATTAAGCTAAAACTTAACCTAATATTTTAAGTTATTTTTAATATTACTGAGACTACTAATAAAAAAGAGAATTCTTTATTAGATATTTTCTCTAGTTTAAACTTTCTAAATACCTTAAGAATAGAATCTTCTTTCTTTTTAGTAATTAGCTTAATTAGGAATTTTATAATCTTTTTAGTAAGTATTTTATATAAGTTTTATTTTAAGTAGAATTTCTTTTTATTAAATTTAATATTCTGGACAATAATAACTTTATAAAAGTAGGAAATCTAGATTTTATAGAAATTATAGATATTTAAAATATATTCTACTAAATATCTAATATATTCTCTTAGTTAACCTTAAATAATTTTTTTAAAATATCTTATTTATAGTATTTCTCAAGTAGGTATACTTAATATCTATAAGTATAAATCTATTTTAAATAGGAATATAAATTTTAATATAACTTTAGAGTATATTCTGGAATCTACTAATAAAGATACTATCTAAACTAAACTTTCTTAACTTTATATAGTAACTTCCAGTTATTTTTAGTATTAAAATATCTTATATAATATTACTACTACTTAAATTATTTTCACCTTTAGTTTAAATTTATAGTTTCTTAAATCCTAATATTTTAAATAATAAATTCTTTTTCTATATATTTACTTACTTAACTAATTGTTGTATATATAATAGAGATAGCTTAAGATTAATATCTTACTCTTTTACCTAGATTTAATAATCTATTTCTCTATTAATTACTATTACAGCTTACTTAATATTCCATGAAATTTTGTAAATTAAAAAACTTCTCTAGTATTCAATCTATTTTTTCAATATTATAATTACGTAGTAAACTAAGTTATAAGTTTTATCTATAAAAGTAAATATAAAAACCAAACTTAAAAACTTATCCTTAATAATAAGTATCCAGGAATTACCCATATATACCCTGGGAAAATTAATTAAATTCCAGAAGATTCTGTAAAAAAGGTAAACTAAATATAATTTAAATAATTATCTAGAAATAACTTATTGAGAATAAGCTTCTATACAGTATAAATAATCTAATTACCTTAAGTCTATAATTTTCACCCTCTAAGTATTAAGAACTAAATATTTAAGAATATTAAGGCTAAAATAGCCTATATAAAAATACTAAGTTAGAATATTATTAAATCTATTATCTAGTAGAGATACTAAAAGTTAAAAGTATAATAATAGAATATATAGTAACTTTAAAACTATATTAGAAGTATTTAAATAAACTATTAAATAATTAGAAAGTAACTTATATTTAAGAAAAATAAAATTATACTTTCTAAGTAATAATATCTTATTATAATAAAGTAATTAAGTAGCCTATATTTAAGTATATAGTCAAACTTCATATACTAGATCTTAGTTTTTTTAAGAAGTAAAGCTTCCAAAATAATATTCATATAAAAGTCTTTAATATAGATAATATTATCTAATATTAAATTAAATATATTCTTCTCCTTTAAACTATTAAGGATACTCTAAATTATATATTTATCTTATCTAATAATTAGAAAACCAGCTAAACTATACTAAACTATATCTATTTCCTAACTAAACTGAAAAGATTCCTCTTTAAATAATACTATAAAGTTAGTAATATAAACTACTCTATAACTATTAAAAACTATACTTACTAAAAGCAGGTAAGATTCTTAAGTAGTAGAAAAAGTATCTAGAGGTATATTAATATTCAACTATTTAAAAAGAAAGATATTAATACTAATATATATTAAATTTAAGGAATACTACTTCCACTAAATTTACTATCTAAGGAAGTTACTTTAACTTTAGAATTATCTAAAAATAGCTTTTTAACTTTAGCTATATAATTCTTATTATTAATGTATTTCTTTTCAACTAGCTTCTAGCAAAGTTTATATAATTCAGAATTATTAATTCTATTAATTACTATATTTTAAGTAACAAAAAATATATAAATATTAGGAAATTAACTGTAAGTACCAGTAGTAGTATACTTAATATATCCATAATTCTTAGGTAAATATAGATACTACCTCTAGTTGCATAAATATTTTAGTTTTAATGAAATTATATTATTGAATCTTTCTGTAAGAATAACTAATATAAGTAGTAATTTAGCTTAGCTTTTAGCTAGACCTTTATTAATATATATTAGGAAGGTGAAAATTCCTCTATATTAAGCTAAACTGATAATTAGCAGATTAAGAATCTTATTCTTAATTACCTTTTGGTAATATTTAGAAGCCTAACTAAATATAATATAGTAGCTAAATACTTAAAGCTACTCTTTAACTACAACTATATTCTTAATTTTAGAAATATTAAATATAACTACTTAAAGGTAAATTATATACTATTTATTATATCAAACTGAAGTAAAAACATTTAAGTCAACTTTTTCCAGAACTCTCTTATATACCACTTAGACTTTCTATTATATAACTAACTTATTCTGGGTATATTAATATTTCAAAACTTTAAAAAATACTTAAGGAGATATATTATTATTATTAAGAAGCTTTATTTAAGCTAATATAAGAAAACTATTATTAATAGTTATATCCACCTACAGTATTTCTTAATATACTTACAGTTGAATTTGCAAACTACTTAAAGCTTAAAATCTGTAAAGTAGCAGTTAAAAATACCTATAATCTTAATTATATATAGATCTAAATTTTTACTTTCTTAAGTAGTATTTTCTATAGATACTAAATATTGAAACTGAGTAAATTAAATAGTTTTATAATATTAATAGTTAGTATAATATTTAAATTAAGATACTTCTAAATATCTTAGCTAGTTATATTAAATTAAAAATTAATATACCACTAGTTGAAATTAATATTATTAGATAGCTTAATCTTAATATTAAGGTTACTGGCGGTTGAAAATACTATATTAGAATAGTTATACTAAATCTAAAAAGATATTTATTTCTTTATACTAAAATAATTAATAGAAGTTCAGAGAATAATTAAATAAGTCTGGGCTTATAACTATAATAAATGAATAGTATAGTATATAATCTGAATATAGGTTATTAAAAAGTATAATCTATTCAAACTAGAATAAAACGCTCAAACGCATATAAATAGGCTGGTTGGACCTTATATAAGCTAGAACGGCCATACGGCAGAATAGATACTATAGCTATTCTCACAAAACAGTAATAGCAAAATACTATAACTCTAACAGAAATAACTAAAATTATATAATTAACAGAAGCCTAAGGTTGCTATAAAGCTATTAGGCCTCTATAGAATAAAAGCCATCTTATAGCTACTACTAGTTAGCCTACTAAGTTAAAATCTTATAACCTATAGAAACCTACCTTTTGCTACTTTTTTTCCCTTACCTAAGCTTTTAGCTATACTCTTACAATCTCTTCACTAATTCTACAGTTTCTTAGTTATAGGTAGCTATATAGATTTAGAAAGAATTATAATTATATCATAAAGATATAAATATAAGAAAGCAATAGATTATAAAATACTTAGCTTTTAGTGCTTTATTTTATTATATATCTAAGAGGTTTATAAAGATTATTAACTCTTTAATCTTAAAACTTACTTTTAGCTATATATATTAAGGTTTAGCTTTACTGAGACTCTTACTACGTATTACTATAAGGCTTTCCTCCACTATAAAGTTAAATATTATAGTTGGGGGTATAAATATCTATAATAATAGGTAGTTATATTACTATATAAACTAGTTATAAGCTAGAAATACTATAAATACTATTGCTAAGTATAATATATATTTAGACTTATATATAAAGTAAAAAGCTTATATACCACTATAGGTATAAAGTAAAAATAACTAAATAGTAATAAATAGCTAGAATATAGTTGAACTTACTGAAAACTTTATAAATAAACTAGCTCTCTAGATAAAATCTCTTTTAATATAATTCTCCTAAAATATCAGTTTCTCTAAGCTACTGTATTTTAGATATTAAGTTATTATTAGTTACTTTCCTTATATTACTTATAGTAGTCTCCTGGAAATTAGAAATACCTAGAGATATTTAGCTACTAAAACTGTAGGTTTAGTAACTAATTATTAACCTTTTAGTATTATAAATACCTCTGTAATAGAGAAAGATATATATATATAATCTTAAAGAATTTAAGTAAGAGATTTCTGAAACCTTATAAGTAGTTAGTTATTCAATATAAACCTTCAGTGACAATTAATATATATACTTAGATATATAGAGTATACTATATAAATATATCTCTTATGGTTTAAAGTTAGTGAATAATTAGTAATGGTATACTATAAAGTTAATCTATATAAAATCTAGTAATATATAGTAGTAGTTATACGATAAGGTCTAAAGAGTATATAATAACTTTATTATAGCTTACTAAGTTTTTTATATCTCTGAAGCTTCTAGCTATAGAGTATAGCTATCTTAGATTACTATTAGCTAATTATTAATTCTATATAAAGTATCTTTCCTACAAAGAAAGCAATAGAAGCAACTAGAAGGTTTAAAATAGTCTTTATATTTATTTAGTTACTTTTACTTTATACTTATAGTAGTATCTAAGCTATTCATTCTATATTTAATTCTAACTACATATTATACTTAGCAATGGTTTTTATAGTAATACTAGCTTAGAACTAGTTTAGATGGTAATAAAACTACCTATTCTTATAGATAATGATAGTTTTAGTTATAGTATTTTACCTTATAGTAGAAGATAACTTATAGTAATAATTTATATTGTAAGCTCCTTAATGGAACTATTATTTATTATATATAACTAAATGTAATTACGAAAATTATAAAGTCAGGAGCCTTAAAACGTTTTTAGAGACAGAATAAAATAAAAAGCTAGAAACTAAATATTTTATAGTTTATTATTCTTTTATATCTTTAAAATAAAATTAAACATCTCTCAAAATCTATATAGCTATTTATAAGTAAAAGAGTATAAAATAAGTAGTATAACATCTAGCTATAATTACTATATTTCACGATATTAGTTTATAAAACTAAATTTTACTAAACGTATTCTAAATATTAGAATTTATTTATTACTTAAAAATATTAAAAAGAGAATCATATAGTTATTTTATAATCTACTATATTTAGCTAATTATCTTGGAGATTAGCAATTAGTTAGATAATATTCTAATATTAATATATTACAGTAATACGAATTATTAGACATTTCATGATATTATAATAATATAATTATAGAGAGTTTCAAAACCTATCTGGCTATATTAAATACGTATATATATATATACATTATCTATATATTAGCAATACATATTACGATAAGATTATTTATTACTAAAAGTAAGATTAGCTCCAATATATCTTTATAGAACTTATAAGTTAACTTGTATAAGTGATAGAGAGCTTTTATATTAAAATATGAATAGTTATCTTAGAGATAAGTAAGATATAATCTAAAGCATAATTAAGTTATAAATATTAAAGTTATGTTAAGTATTTAAAAAGAGTGATTTTAAATTAGTAGTAATCAGATCTCTTCACATATTTCAATTCTATATGGACAGTACTAATATATTAAGATATAAGCATATAAAGATATAAGGAGAAAGTCTAAGGTTAATATAGAAGTAGGTATTCATTATTTATTATTAAAGAGACTAATATAAAGTACATATTTAGCCATTAGAATTATAATAAGTTTAGATATAGATTAACTTAAAGCTAGCTTTAGTAATTAATAGAGATGGAAAAGCTTAACTTATACTTCATAGGGTAATATATCTACTAATAGTTACAGTAGAGAGTAAGCTATTAACTCCTTCTATCTTTATATTTATAAGTTACTAAAGAAGCTATTAACAGTATAGAACTTACTAATAGTATACCACTACATAGGTATTTTACTATAACTTCTATAAAGAAGAAATATAATTAAAGAAAATATATAAATACTATTATAGTTACTATTATTATATTACTAGTAGCTATATTACTTACTCAAGCTACTTATATTAATTTAGTTAGAATAGATATTACTTTATACTTACTAGTTACTTTAGAGGCTATAGTTTTGGAAGCTATATTTTTATATCTAATTATTCTTTATATAAATACTAAGTATTTAGTAACTATTTATTATAATAAAGCTATTACTGAAACGCTGGTCTTCCCTCCTTAGAGAGGTAAAAGCTTACAAATACTATAAGAGTATGTAGCTAAACCTTTGGACAAAGGAAAGATAAACAATATAAGACAGATGTCTATAGATTATAAGATTTAAACTTTGTAAGCTTCCTGGTACTAACTATAAGACGGTTTCTGCCCTATAGTAACCTAAAGCTACTATTTATATAATATATAATCTAGTAATTCTAGCTATCCTAGCTTTTCATAAACTATAGGGTTTATATTATTATATCTATAGATTATAAACTTAAGTATTTATTTGAAACTGCTATACTAAATTATTTCTTCGCAGACTATTTTAATTATAACTAAAGAGATATTTTAAATTGATATATTATTAGTTTAAATATATAATTTCAACTAAGTAGCTTTTTAGTATCTTTTTATTTACTTTTACATTATACCTATAGTAGTATCTAAGTTCCTTATTCTTTATATAATTTAAACTATATAATATTATAAGGATATACCTTATAGTCTGTATAGAAAGCTGGAATAGCTAGAATTACGTAACTAATAGGGTCTAAGGTTACTATAAAATAAAAGCCCTCTTATAGCTACTACTAGTTAGTCTACTAAGTTAAAATCTTACAACCTATAGAGACCTACTTTTTACTAATATTTTTCCCTTACTTAAGCTTTTAGCTATACTTTTATAATTTTTCAACTTTTACCTCTCTAAGAAGGTAAGACTAGAGTTTCAGAAATAGCTTTATTATAATAAACACCCACTAACTACTTAGTAAGTATAATAAGAATAACGATACTCTAAGTTATAGCCTCCGAAAATTTAGCCTCAGAGAATATAGCCCCTGAAAATACACTCTCCAAAGATACACCTTCTGAAAATACATCCTGAACTAGCAAGCATACAGTAACCCCTATGCCGGCTGCATTAACGTAAGCAGCTAAAATAAGCAACTTAAGTAATACAGCCGCCAGTATAGTAACAGTAACCACTATAGTACTTATATATCTTCTTAAATAATAATTCTCCTTTATAAAAGTTATAGTAGAACACTTATTTAGCAGTATACCTATAGTAAACCTAATACTATTATTACTAACCCTATTTATCACCTCTAATTATAGAAACTACTTAAAGCTATTTAGTTACCTATATAGCCTACTTTATAAGAATGCCACTCTATATAAAATTTAGAATTAGCTAACAGTAATTTAAGATAGCTATATACTATAACTATAAGCCTCTAAAGTCCAGAAGATCCAGTAGGCTATAATAAAGTTATTCTATATTCTTCAGACATTATAGTATAACTACTATTATATACTTTCACCAGACTCTTTATAAACTAACTTTATAGTATTTACTTACTACTTATTAATTAACCCTACTCTATAAAAATTATATCTCTATAGTATACTTTATACTCTTTAATATAAAAGCTAGTCTCTACTGAAATTTTACGCTAAATAGTTAGTAATTTACTATATTCTAGGTATTTCTATTAAGATATTAAAGCTATATATATTTACCTTCTTCTACTACCTTAAGGTTAGAATATAAAGGTATTTATAATACTAGAAGTTTAATAACTAACTACCTAAAGCTATAGCTTTAGCTACTAAGTACTTTTAGGAGACTCTATATAACTTCTATAAGGAGGCTTCCAGTAATATTATTAGAAGGGTTACTATTAGTAATAAAGCTACTAGTTATAACGCCGCTACTAGTTTAGTATATATCGGTAGCGTAATAGCTATGGGGCTATTAGGATCCCACAGTATACTAACTATATAGCGTGGCGGAGACTAGCCACTAGTAATAACTAGCTACCAGTTATTACCACCCGCTAGGTAATTAGTAACTAATTACCTAAGGCACTTAAATCTAGCCTATATATAACCTATAGGCTATATACTATAAATATTAACATTTTTAACTTCTATTAGTATATTATATATAATAATATATATAATATATTTTCCTCTAGTAAAACTAATACTAATTAGTAGTTAACTTTATTATTACTATTTACTATAAATTAGTAAAACTTATTCGGGCAGAAATAGTAATAGAAGATTACTAGGTTTAACTTAAAGTAAAGCTATTAATCTCTTAATTTATTTAGATATTTTCAATAATAACCTCTTACCTAATTTAAGGTAAGATAATATCTTTTTAATAATTATATTAATATATCTTCATTCTAGTAGCTAGATACTTATCTATATTTAAGATTAACTTACAGAAGAGATACTAAGAGTATCTTATATAAGTATATTTCTTAAATATCTTTATTATAAGATTTACTAAATTTCTATAGTAAAGAGATTTATAGTATTTTAAATCTCTCTAAATTTCTTTATATTCTTTTTCTTCTTTTCTATATTTTTCTATCTTCTTTCCTTTCTTTCCTTATTTAACTAGTAGATACTCTCTCTCTCTAAAATTAAATTTTATCTATATAATATTAATAAATAGAATTAGTAAATAGTAAAAATAAAGTTTCTTATTTCTCTCTATCTTCCCTCTTTTAATTTATATCTTTTTATAATTCCCCTATAGTTAAGAAATAATTAGTAAAATATCTAAATTAATAGAATCTCTTAGAAGATTTTTTAAAAACCTTAGTATAATAAATAATATAATTCCTTCAGAAGTAAGAATACTAATAAAACTAAAACTTCTTCTTAATAGTAAGATTTTTAGTAGGTAAAAAGTTTTTAATTCTATTATAAAGTATAATTCTAACTAAATTAATAATTAAATAATATAGATTATAATAATATATGTATATAATTACCTTTTTAGTAGAAACCTTCTAAACTCCTTTAAAAATAACTTTACAAATTAACTAAAAGATATATAAATTATTATAGATAAAAAAAAACTTTAGTATTTATAAAATATTCTTTTTATCTATAATATTAAGGTTAAAATAAAAAGTAAATAAATCTACTAAATCCTTATAAATTTAGTAAAGTAAGGTAAGTTTATCCTATAGACTAAAGAAAAAATTTAAGAAATAGTTATAAAACTACAGAATTTTAAGATACTTATTAATAGCTAACTAAATTTCCTTAATAATATTATTTTTACTTAGTAGATATATCCTATATTTTAGAAGTAATAACGAAAAGTAACTTATCGAAACTTTATAAAACTTAATATTTATCTAGCTACCTCTAAGAATTAATCTTAAGAAGTATCTTAATAAATAGAGAGATTTATAGTTAATCTACTATTATTAGTAATAAATATAGTTTCTTAGTAATAAGAATAATTTAAATAATAAGATTTTTAAGATTAATTAAAATAATAACTTCTTTATAATTAAAACTAATAGTATAAACTTCCTACTTTATTTTCTATAATATCTCTTCTATATATTAATTTTATAAATAATTATTAAGAAACTAAATTTCTCGCTATTAATATACTCATAGTTAAGAATATAACTAATCTAATAAAAATATTTAACTTTAAGATAAAGTATAGAGAAACTCTCTATAATATTTTTAAATTAAAAATCTATTTTCTAGAGACTACTATCTAAAGTTAGATATACTTAACTATATATAAGCTGGAGTTTTTTTAATTATACTGAAAGACTAGACTCTTAAATATTACTTTAATTATTTTAGTAATCTCCTTAATTTCCTAGTATTTTATAATATAGCTTACTATATTGAGAATTATTTTAAAAGTAATACAAATTAATAGATTTACCTTACTAATTAATATAATATAATACTTAGAAGTATTATTATTAATAACTAAAATAAAATAAGAAAGGAAATATTTAAGATCTTTTTTACTAAGCTAATATATATTTAGAGAATCTTCCCTCTTAAATAATATACTAATTTTAGCTTCTAAAACTATTTCTTAAATATATACTAAAGAATATTAGAATATTAACTAATTCTTTTTAATTTTATAGTAATATACTAAAGAATCTATAATTAATTATAATCTATAGTTAATATTATTATAAGCCTCCCTCTTATAATATCCTAATATATATTTAAAGATACTAATAATCCTAAGGAATTTTTATTAATTAATATAAATTAATACTAAAGTAACTTAATACATAACTTATTTTAAAGTTCTTACTGAGAATATAAATATAACTATTAAGAATATTTTTAATATTATTTAGAGGAGGATATTACTTAATTCCTATTACTTTATATAACTAATTTAATAAGAAATATTATATCTATAGTAAATTTAGCTACTAATTAAAACAATACTCTCTTAAAAAGAGAGAAAACTCTTATAACTAATATAAAGTTAACTTCTATATAATAAATATATTAGTATTTACTTATTATTACTTTCTTACTTAATATAAGAAAGTAGAAAGTTTAAATAATAATTTGAGAGATATTTATAAGATTATTATTAAAGATAATATAGTAGTATATTACCTCTAAGATTACTAACTTAAAGATTAATCTGAAGTATTTAATCCTCTAAGTAACTTTTTAAATAACCTTATAATTTCTTACTTTAAAAAATAACTTATACTTCTAGATAGTTAAAAAGCTATAAAGATCCTTTAGAACTAAATAGTAATTTATACTCTAATAAAAGAACATAATATAACTAAAAAGATTATTATTTTAGTATCTATATTTATCCTTAAAAAATATTATTTAAATATAGTTTTCTAAGAAGCTTTATTTAATTTAGATATTACTAGCTATTTTATAGCTAGCTACTCTTAATTTAATATTCTGAAATAAACTATCCTTCTCTCTATTCTCTGAAAAGCTTCTAGAGGAGAATTAATCTCTATTTATTTTAAAAGAAATAAATATATAAAGATAATAAATATAATTAATATATCTATATTATTTAGTATAATAATCTTCTATATAGTCTCTTATAAGATTCTATTTCTATTATATTTTACTAATATAGATTACTTAAATATTATTTTAATAATATTTATAATTAATTATATTAAAATAAGAAAGTTATCTTAATTATATATAAATAGGAATATCTATAAATATTATTAGATAAGAAGGAAATATTGACTTTCTTATACTTAATAGAGATTAAGATCTAGAGATTCTATTATTATTTTAAATATCTATCTATTATATATTCTTGAGATATTCTCTATAAAGTTAGATATTTAGTTAATTAAGAAACTTTTATAACTTTTAAAAAATACTACTACTAATATTAAATATATAATATTATTTCCTCTTAATTCAGATTTACTTTCTATAATAATATTAACTTTAACTTTAAAGTTATTATTAATATTTTTTATCTTAAAAGTAACTACTTTATTCTCTATATTATTAATATAGCTATCATTTTTAATATTACTTAGTTTCTACTTAATATTTCAGTAAGATTAATATAGAAAATCCTTAAAGTATACTAAATTAATATTTACTTAAATCTACTTGATTTTATCTCTATTAATATTAAAATAAACTTTTAATCTAAAAACTTCTATTTAGAAGCTAAAATAATAAATTTCACTATTAGGATTATATTTATTAAAATTCATAATAATATTAGTAAGATAGAATATTACTATATTCTTCTCTATTATATATATAAGATCTACTACTCATAATATTTATTATTATTATAAGAATATTACTTCTAGATTACTTATAAGTTAATAAATAATATTACTAGTCTGAATAATCTTATATTTATATTCCTTATCTTTAAAATCTACTCTTAGCTTACTAAGCATTCTATTTTATCTCTAGAGATAATCTTATAGATATAGATAATCTAGAAAGTAACTAAAACTATTTATTATAAATATATAAAAACGATTATTAATATTATTATACCTATTTATAATAACTTTAATATATTATAAGTTATAAGTTTCTTATTATAGTTTCTTATATATATATAGTAAGAAAAATAAAGTTGGTAAAATCTTTTTACTTATATACTACTTATAATAAGATATATATTATTAATCTTCCTTATAATTTCTAAAAGTTTTATTTAACTATTATAAGAATATATTATAAGAATAATAATATTTCTTTTTAATTATATATCTTAGTAGAAATATAAGAATATTTCTAATATAAATATAATAATAATAATATTAATAAAGTTAGAGATTCTTTTTGAGAAACTTCACTTACTTTTATCTTATTCGCTATTATTCTTAAATCTCTAAATATTCTAGAGATACTAAAAGATAATAATATTCTCTCTCTCTATATTAAAAATAATATATTACTATTTTCTAATAAGAATAAATATACTAAATATTAGAAAGTTATATAGTTATTTCTTATATTCTTATGAATCTTATTTAATTAAATTATATTTATATAATACAAAAGTAACTAAGAAAACTAATTTATAGTTTTCCTTATAGTTAAGAAAGAAGCTAACCTAACTCTCTCTTAATTCCTCTACTAAAAAGAAATTATTACTATTTTTAACTTTCTTTTTAAAAAGTTAATAAAAAAGAAAGTAGGAAATATTATTAATAATAATATAATTAAGATTATTTAGTATAATCCTATTCTCTATAAAGACTATATTATTTTTAAGTTTTAAATTATTAATAAAATTAAAAATAAAAATAGTAATTAAGTATATAAGAAGTTAAGGTTTATACTCTAAGGTTTTAAGGATAATAGGAAAGTTATAATTCTTATTTAGTTTCTTATAATTTAGAGAAATAGCTAAAAATTAATTATAATTATTATCTTTAAATTAATAAAAAATAAAAACTTCCTCCTCTAGCTAAAAGATATTATTTAAATTTATATTTAGATTAAAACTAAATTTATAAAATATATTATAGCTAAGTTACTTACTTACTTTAAAAACTAATATTCTCTAGAATCTATAATAATAATTATTAAACTACTTTATAATTTAGCTAAAATTAATATCTATTAGTAAGTAATATATTTAAAATATTTTAAAGAATAATTATATATAGAGATATTCACTTATAATTCTTACCTCCTTATATTTTAATCTAATAATAAAGTATTTAGTATAATTAATATATAAACTAATAATATTCTTAATCTTTTTAATATTATTTTTACTTAATAAAAAAATAAAAAACTAGTAAAAATCTTCCTTATAATAAAATCTAAAATCTTCTTTATAAAATGAATATTATTAGTATTTAATAGTAAAATATTCTCTCTCTAAAGTAAAAACTTTCTTTTTAAGTAAACAAACTAGGATTATAAACTTACTATTATTAATATCTTTATAAATTCTAAGATACTTAAGAAAATCTATATAAAATAATAGATATATAAAATATATATTATTTTAATTTATTAGTCTGAAATATTCTTTAATTTCTTATATATAATATAATAATAATAACTTTCTAATAATAATATTACTACTCTTAATAAGTATATTAAATAGTAAATAGAATATTTAGATTAAAAGTTAACTTTTATTCCTCTTAATCTCTCTAAAATATATCTCTATATTCTTATAGATAGCTTCTTTATTAATAATATTAACTTATTATTATAACTAAAATTTATAATAATCCTAAGCTAAGAGATAATTACTAGTAAAAATAAGTTTATAATCTAAAGTAATTTAGTTTATTATTTTTTAACTAAAAGTAAAAAAATAACTAGAAGTATATTTATTTTAGAAATCTATATTATAGTTATTAATATAAATTTTATATTTATTATTATTATATTTTTTTAAGAATTATAATTTATTATAATTTTCCTTCTATTTCTATAATTATCTATACTAACTTATATTTATTATATAAATACCTTATAAAGTTTAATATTATAAAAGAGAAGAAATTTATAATTAATATTATAGCTTTAAGGTAATTATATAAATACTGAGAACTCTATAAAATATAGTAAATTAATAATAAAGATAATCTTACTAATATTTTTACTAAAACGTTTCTAAACTATACTCTAGAGAGGTTTATTAATATAAATAATATAATAGTTTATATAGAGAGATACGTTACTTATTTAGAATACAAAAAGGAAATTCAGAAAGTTATTTAGTTAAAATATATAGATTATTTAATTAATTTTATCTTATATATAAAGATATAGTATATTATAGTTACAAAAGTAAAAAAGAAGTTTACTAATATTAGTAATATAATAGCTATAAAGTTATTAAGATCCTATAGTATACTAACTATATAGTATAACTTAGTAGTAGAAATTAGCTACTAGTAATAACTAGCTACTAGTTATTACTACCTACTAAGTAATTAGTAACTAATTATCTAAAGTATCTAAATCTAGCTTATATATAGTCTATAAGCTATATACTATAAATCTGAATACTTTTAACCTTATTAGTATATGATATATAATAATATATATAATATATTTTCTCTAGTAAAACTAATACTAATTAGTAGTTAATTTTATTATTACTACTTACTATAAATTAGTAAGGTTTATTTAGATAGAAATAATAATAAAATATTATTAAATCTAACTTAAAGTAAGATTACTAATTTCTTAATTTATTTAGATATTTTTAATAATAACCTCTCGCCTAACTTAAAGTAATATAATATCTCTTAAATAATTATACTAATATATTTTAATTTTAGTAGCTAGACATTTATCTATATTTAAGATTAACTTACAGAAGAAATACTGAAGATATTTCATATAAATATAATTATTAAATATCTTTATTATAAGATTTACTAAATTTCTATAGTAAAAGAATTTACAGTATCTTAAGTCTCTCTAAATTCCCTTATATTTCTCTTTTTCTTCCTTATATTTTTCTATTTTCTTCTTATTTTTCTCTTATCTAATTGGTAAATAATTTCCCTCTCTAAAATTAAATTTTACCTATATAATACTAATAAATAGAATTAGTAAATAATAAAAATAGAATCTTCTATTTCCTCCTATCTTCCCTCTTTTAATTTATATTTCTATATAATTTCCCTATAATTAGAAAATAATTAGTAAAATATCTAAATTAATAGAACTTCTTAGAAGATCTTTTAAAAACCTTAATATAATAAATAATATAATCTCTTTAGAAGGAAAGATATTAATAAAACTAAAGTTTCTTCTTAATAATAAGATTTTTAGTAAATAAAAAACTTTTAATTCCATTATTAAATATAACTCTAACTAAATTAATAATTAAATAGTATAAATTATCATAATATATATATATAATTACTTCTTTAGTAGAGACCTTCTAAATTCCTTTAAGAATAATTTTAAGAATTAGCTAGAAGATATATAGATTATTATAGATAAATAAATATCCTAGTATTTATAGAATATTCTCCTTATCTATAATATTAAGATTAATATAAAAAGTAAGTAAATCTACTAAATACTTATAAACTTAGTAAAGTAAGATAAGTTTATCCTATAGACTAAAAAAGAAATCTAAAAATAAATTATAAAATTATAGAACTTTAAGATACTTATTAATAATAAACTAGATTTTCTTAATAATATTATTTTCACCTAGTAGATATATTTTATAATTTAGGAATAATAATAAAAAGTAATCTATCGAGACTTTATAAAACTTAATATTTATCTAACTATCTTAAAGAATTAATCCTAAAGAGTATTTTAATAAGTAGAAAGATTTATAGTTAATTTATTATTATTAGTAATAAATATAACTCCTTAATAATAAGGATAACTTAAATAATAAGATTTTTAAGATTAATAAGAATAATAACCTCCTTATAACTAAAACTAATAATATAAACTTCCTACTTTACTTCCTATAGTATCTCCCCTATATATTAACTTTATAAGTAATTACTAAGAGACTAAACTTCTCTCTATTAATATACTAATAGCTAAGAATATAATTAATTTTATAAAAATATATAACTTTAAGATAAAGTATATAGAAACCCTCTATAATATCCTTGAATTAAAAGTCTATATCTTTAAAGATTATTATTTTAAGTTAGATATATTTAACTATATATAAACTAAAGTCTTTTTAATTATACTGAAAAATTAGGCTCTTAAATACTACTTTAACTATTTCAGTAATCTTCTTAATCTCCTAATATTCTATAATATAGTCTATTATATTAAGAATTACTTTAAAAATAACGAAAGTTAATAGATCTATCTTACTAACTAGTATAATATAATATTCAGAAGTATTATTATTAATAATCTAGATAAAATAAGAAAGAAAGTATTTAAGATTCTTTTTATTAAGTTAATATATATTTAATAAACGTTCCCTCTTAAATAATATACTAATTTTAGCCTCTGAAATTACCTCTTAAGTATATACTGAGGGATATTAGAATATTTGTTAGCTTTCTTTAGCTTTATAGTAATATACTAGAAAGTCTGTAACTAACTGTAATCTGTAGTTAGTATTATTATAAGCTTCTCTCTTATAATATCTTAATATATACTTCAGAATACTAACGATCCTAAGGAATCTTTATTAATTAATATAAATTAATATTAAACTAACTGGATATATAACTTACCTTAGAGTTTCTACTTAATATATAAATATAACTATTAAGAATACTCCTAACTACTATTTAGAGGAGAATATTACTTAACCTCTACTACTTTATATAGCTAATTTAATAAAAAATACTATATATATAGTAAATCTAGTTACTAGTTAATAAGATACTCTCTTAAGGAGAGAAGAAACTTCTATAACTAATATAAGTTTAACTTCTATATAGTAGATATATTAGTATTTACCTATTATTACTTCCTTATATAATATAAAGAAGTAGAAAACTTAAATAATAATTTTAGAGATATATATAAAATTACTATTAAAGATAATATAATAGTTTATTATCTCTAAGATTACTAGTTTAAAAATTAACCTAAAGTATTTAATCCTCTAAGTAACTTTTTAAATAACTTTATAATTTCTTACTTTAAAGAATAATCTATATTCCTAGATAGTTAAAAGATTATAAGGATTCTCTACAACTAAGTAGTAATCTATATTTTAATAAAACAAAATAATATAACTAAGGAGATTATTACTCTAGTATCTATATTTATCCTTAAAAGATACTATTTAGATATAGTTTTCTAAAGAATTTTACCTAACTTAGATATTAGTAACTATTTTATAGTTAGCTACTTTTAGTTTAATATTCTGAAATAAACTATCCTTCTCTCTATTTTCTTAAAAACTTCTAGAGGAGGATTAATCTCTATTTATTTTAGAGTAGGTAAAATTATAAAGATAATAAGTATAGTTAATATATTTATACTACTTAGTAGAATAATATTTTATATAGTTTCTTATAAGATTCTATTTCTATTATATCTTACTAATATAGATTATCTAGATATTATATCTAATAATATTTATAACTAATTATATTATAATAAGAAAGTTATTCCAGTTATATATAAATAGGAATATCTATAGATATTATTAGATAAGAAGGAGATATTTACTTCCTTATACTTAATAGAGATTAAGATCTAGAGATTTTATTATTACTTCAGATATCTATTTATTATATATTTTTAAGATATACTCTATAAAGCTGGATATTTAGTTAATTAAGAAGCTTTTATAGCTTTCAAAAAATACTACTACTAATATTAAATATATAATACTACTTCTTCTTAATTTAGGTTTACTTTCTATAGTAATATTAATTTTAATTTTAAAGTTATTATTAATATTCTTGACCTTAAGGGTAATTACTTTATCCTCTATATTATTAATATAACTATAGTTTTTAATATTACTTAATTCCTACTTAATATTTCAGTAAGATTAATATAGGAAGTTCTTAAAGTATACTAAATTAATATTTACTTAAGTCTACCTAATTTTGTTTTTATTAATACTAAAATAATAAACTTAACTATTAGGATTATATTTATAAAGATTTATAATAGTATTAGTAAAGTAGAATATTACTATAGTTTTCTCTATTATATATATAAAATTTATTATTAAGAATATGTATTATTATTATAAGAATATTATCTCTAAGCTACTTATAAGTTAATAAATAATACTACTAGCTTAAATAGTTTTATATTTATACTTTTTATCTTTAGAGTTTACCTCTAGCTTACTGAGGATTCTACTTTATTTTTAGAGATAGTTTTATAGATATAAATAGTCTAGAAAGTAATTAAAGTTATCTACTATAAATATATAAAAAAGATTATTAATATTACTATAACTACTTATAATAATCTTAATATATTATAAGTTATAAGCTTCCTACTATAGTTTCTTATATATATATAGTAAGAAAAGAAAGGTTAGTAAAGCTTCTTCCGCCTACTTACTACTTATAGTAAGATATATATTATTAACTTCCCTTATAATCCTTAAGAGTTCTACTTAATTACTATAAAAATATACTATAATAGCGATAATAATTCTTCTTAATTATATATTTTAGTAGAAGTATAGAAATACTTCTACTATAAGTATAATGATAGTAATATTAATAAGACTGGAGATCCCTCTTAAGAAGCTTTATTTACTTTAATCTTATTTCCTATTATCTTTAAACCTCTAAATACTCCAGAGGTATTAAAAGATAACAATATTCTTCCTCTTTATATTAAAAGTAATATACTATTATTCTTTAATAAGAATAAGTATACTAGATATTAGAGAATTATAAGGTTATTTCTTAAACTCTTAAAAGTTATATTTAACTAGGAAATCCTCTCTTAATAAAAAAGTAACTAAAAATATTAATTTATAGTCTTCCTTACAGTTAAGAAAGAAGCTAATTTAATTCTTTCTTAATTCCTCTACTAAAAAGAATTATTATTATTTCTAGCTTTCCTTTTAAAAAATTAATTAAGAAGGAACTAGGAAATATTATTAATAATAATATAGTTAACATTATCTAAAATAATCTTATTCTCTATAAAGATTATATTATCTTTAAATCTTAAATTATTAATAAAATTAAGAATAAGGATAGTAACTAAATATATAAGAAGTTAAAACTTATAATCCAAGATTTTAGAGATAATAGGAAGTTTATAATTCTCACTTAGTCTCCTATAATTTAGAGAAGTAGCTAAAGATTAATCATAACTATTACTTCTATATTAATAAAAAATAAAAACTTCCTCCTCTAGCTAAAAGATATTATTTAAGTTTATATTTAGGCTAAAACCAAACTTATAAGATATATTATAGTTAAGTTATTTATTTACCTTAAAGATTAATATTCTCTAGGATTTATAATAATAATTATTAAATTATTCTATAATTTAGCTAAAGTTAGTATTTATTAGTAAGTAATATACTTAAAATATTATAAAGAATAATTATATATAGAGATATCTATTTATAATTTTTACTTCCTTATATCTTAACTTAAAAATAAGATATTTAGTATAATTAGTATATAAACTAATAATATTCTTAGTTTTTCTAATACTATTTTTACTTAATAAGAAGATAAATAATTAGTAAAAACTTTACTTATAGTAAAGTCTAAGATTTTTCTTCTAAAATTAATATTACTAATATTTAATAGTAATATATTCACCCTCTAAGGTAAAAACCTCCTTCTTAAGTAAAAAAACTAAAATTATAAGCTTATTATGATTAATATCTTTATAAACTCTAAAATACTTAAAAAAGCTATATTAAATAATATATATATATAAAGTATATATTACTTTAATTTACTAGCCTAAAATAGTCTTTAACTTCTTATATATAATATAATAATAATAACTTTCTAATAATAATATTACTACTCTTAATAAGTATATTAAATAGTAAATAGAATATTTAGATTAAGAATTAACTTTTATCCTTCTTAACCTCTCTAAAGTATACCTCTATATTTTTATAGATAGTTTTCTTATTAATAATATTAACTTATTATCTTAATTAGAATTTATAATAATTTTAAGCTAAACGATAGTTACTAGTGAAAGTAAGTTTATAATCTAAAGTAACTTAATTTATTACTTTTTAACTAACAATAGAAAAATAACTAAAAATATATTTACTTTAGAGATCGATATTATAGTTACTAATATAGACTTTATATATATTATTATTATATATTTATAAAAAATTATAACTTATTATAACTTTCTTCCTATCTCTATAATTATCTATACTAACTTATATTTATTATATAAATACTTTATAAAATTTAATATTATAAAAGAAAAGAAACTTATAATTATTATTATTATCTTAAGGTAATTATATAAATACTAAGAACTTTATAAAGTATAGTAGATTAATAGTAAGGATAATCTTACTAATATTTTTACTAAAAAGTTTCTAAACGATACTCTAGAGAGATTTATTAATATAAATAATATAATAGTTTTTATAGAGAGATAGGTTACTTATTTAGAATAAAAAGAAGAGATTCAGAAGGTTATTTAGTTAAAAAATATAGATTATTTAATTAATTTTATCTTATCTATAGAGATATAGTATATTATAGTTAAAAGGTAAAAAGGAAATTTACTAATATTAGTAATATAATAACTATAAAGTTATTAGAATTCTATAGTATACTAACTATATAGTATAACTTAGTAGCGGAACCTAGCTACTAGTGATAACTAGCTACTAGTTATTACTATCTGCTAGATAATTAGTAACTAATTACCTAGAGTATCTAGATCTAGTCTATATATAACCTATAGGCTATATACCACGAATCTGAATACTTTTAACCTTATCGGCATACTGTATGTAATAATATATATAATATACCTTCCCCTAGTGAAACTAACAGTAATTCTAACTAAGAGGATTTACCTTAAGAGCTAACCTATATCTATATCTATATACGAAATATATAGTAAGTTAAGCTATACTATAGCCACTTACTACCGCAATAAAATCTATATAAAATACAGTTAAAGAGGATATTCAGTAAGGTTTTACGATACAGAAGATATTACTAAGAATATACTAAAAATATCCTAAGGAGGCTCTTACTAAAGCTATAATATTAGTATATATACTACACTAATAAGAAACTTTAAGAACTTACTTAGTTATCTTCTTTTTACTAAAGCTAAAATATAAAAATATTTATAGTATCTAAAGTTTAATAAGTATTAGTATATATACTATACTAAAAATATTGCTAAAACTATATTAAGAATATTCTAAAAAAGCCTTCAGGATTAATATTATAGTATAATAATATTATTAGTATATATACTAGTATCCTACTATTAGGAAAGTCTCTTTAAGCCTCTAGTGTAATAGAAAGAAATTAGATACCTTAGATTACCTAAAAAGCTATATTATTAGTATATATACTAATATCTTACTATTAGAGAGACCTTATAAAACCTTTAGTATGATAGAAAGAGGTTAGATATTATTAGTAGTATAATAACTATAAGGCTATTAAAGCTCCACAGTATACTAACTATATAGTATAGTTTAGTAGTGGAAATTACTATTACTAATAATAATTAGTTACTAATTATTACTAACTACTAGGTAATTAGTAACTAATTATCTAGAATATCTAGATTTAACTTATTTATAATCTATAGGCTATATACTATAAATATTAATATTTTTAACTTTATTAATATATTGTATATAATAGTATATATGTTATATTTTCCCCTAATAAAACTAATACTAATTAGTAGTCAACTTTACTATGATCACTTACTACAGATTAATAAAGCTTATTTAAATAGAAATAGTAATAAAAGATTATTTAGTTTAACTTAAGATAAATCTACTAATTTCTTAATTTATTTAGATATTCTTAATAATAACCTTTTACCTTATTTAAAGTAAAGTAATATTTTATTATTAATTATATTAATATATCTTGATTCTAATAGCTAGATATCTATCTACATTTAAAATTAACTTATAAAAGAAACTCTAAATATATTCTATATAAATATATTTATTAAATACTTTTATTATAAGATTTACTAAACCTCTATAGTAAAGGAATATATAATATTCCAAATCTCTCTAAAGTTTCTTATATTTCTCTTTTTTTTCTATATTCTTTTATTTTCTTCTTTTTCTTCTATTATTTAATTAGTAAATATTTTCCCTTTCTGAAATTAAAGTTTACCTATATAATACTAATAAATAAACTTAGTAAATAGTAAAAATAGAATCTTCTATTTCCCCCTATTTCTCTTCTCTTAATTCATATTTTGTTATAATTTCCCTATAGTTAGGAAATAATAAATAAAATATTTAACTTAGTAAAATATTTTAGAAGATCTTTTAAAAACCTTAATATATTAAATAATATAAATAATATAATCTCTTTAGAAATAAGAATATTAATAAAACTAAAGTTTTTTCTTAATATGAAGATTTTGAGTAAATAAAAAAACTTTAATTTTAGTATAAAATATAAGAGAGGGGCTAATAGTTTGCTCTCTATTGTAACTATTAGTGGATATATTACCCTCTGAAGTATAACTTCAGCCCTCCCACCCCCCCACTAACTGCTGCAGCTAACCCTAATTTAATTGAAGCCTAAAACCCTTATAGCTACAGTTAGTATACTTACTCTACGTTAATCTTTTTAATAATAAATAACTAATAACTTCTTCTATATTAACCTTACGTCCTTATACCCTTACATCCTTACATCCTTACATCCTCACACTATTTATATATAATTTAAATATCTCGAGAGATTTAATTACTACTAACTATAGCTACTCTATTTAAATACTTATTATAACCTCTATATCTATAACCTTAATATCCTCCAGATTATACTTTTCTTACCCCTAAGATGGAACTTTATATTTCTAATATAAACGTTTTCCGCTATTAATATAAAAGTTCTCTATTACTAATATAAGCTAACTTATAATCTCTATATAAATATAGTAAGATTCAGTTTATTTTTATTAGTAGATAATCTTAATATATTAAGTATATTAATATATAAATAATATCAGTATAAATATAGATATTCTTAGTATAGCTATATAGTATCTAAAACCTCCGTAATTATAATATTATAATACTCTAAAGTATCTAGTAATTAATATAATATATTAATATTAAAATACTATCTAATTGATAACTAGTCTCTGAAATTATTAGCTTAATATAGTAGATTATAGAATAACTGGATGATTTTCTTCTGAATATTTAGAGATTATTTATTAATTATTACAGACTATATCCAGATATCCAGCTAGGGTTATACCTAAGTATCTGAAGCTAACCCCCTGGCTCGGGTGGAGCCCCAGTGGGCCTTATATAGTATTATATATACGGACTTTTCTATATACTTATAAAAGCTTCTCTTTTACTTTTTAGTTCTAAATAAATAGTATTTTACGCTACCTTCCGGTTAAATAAGCTTAGGTCCAGCTTTTTATATATTTAGAACTTAGTTTTATTTACTATATAGATAAT